>LFZN01000256.1:2348-45383 GCA_001578235.1 Pseudocercospora eumusae | reverse complement strand
TTACCGAAGATTAATTAATTATAATTCTTAAGAAATCCCCGAAGAATAAACGCTATCTCGCCGTCGAACCTATCCCGTACCTATACCGAAATTATACCGTATACTATCTAAAGTAGATAAGACGAGCCTCCTCTACCGTTACGCCTCGTACTATAGTCTACTTAGCCTAACTATCGACTACTACGTTCCTTAGGCGATGTCCGCTATCGCTACGACCCGCGTTCTACTCCTTCTCGGTATACTCGTAACTAGCCTTCCGACTATAACGGTAGTACTTATACGCGTCGGCGGAGGCGAGCCCTTTATTAGGGGACTTAATACCCGGAGGAGTATAGCTACGGACCTTACGGTTAAGGTCGAATAGATAAGATATAAACTTCTACGAAAAGTCTATAAGACGCTTATAACGACGATCGGCCGTAGATCGATCGCCGGTACGAAGCGTATCTCGACGGAGGTAATACTATACGTTAGTAGTACGGTTTATCTCCTTAGGAATCTACTACGGTTAGCGGCGAAACGGTAACGGAACGGGCTCGGAACGAACTAGGGTATACGATAGGTTATTAGGACTCTCCTTATAATACTAATAAGATCCCTCTAAGGGCTTCTTATACTCCTACGACACGGCTAATATAGACTTTATATCGATAATACCGTTCTTACTACTCTTATTACGCGGTCTCTACCGACGACGAACGTACTTAGTATAGAGCGGCTCGCGAAGAGTAGGCGTACCTTAGAGGGCTAGCGGGTTAGCGAGCGCCTTCTTTACCGGCTAGCTCGAAGTTAATACCTCGCTAATATAGTACGCCTAATAGGGTAAAGGCTACGACGGATCCGGCATCGAGAGAGTACCGTAACGGGTATAATAACCCGGCGTACCGACGGGAGTCTTACTACCGCGACTAACGGGGCTCTCGCTAAAGCCGCCGGGCGAGTTTAATATATTATCGAAGGGAAGAGATCGACGAACTATACCGATTAGCTACCGAAAGTACTACGAAATAATACTATATACTTACTACTACTAGGACCGTTAACGTTTAAAGACTAAAAGTCTTAGAAACTAAATACGTTATCCCCGGATAGAATAGGTAATAGTATCGGGCGCGGCGGAGTATAGTTATCGGAGCTTATAGAGCTAAGATTAATTAATCTAAGGGGGCGTAAGGACGAAGGACTCTCGAACGGATAGTAGTATATATATAAAAGAAGAAGAAGTTAGAGAAAAGATAGGTACCTTATATACCGCGCTATAAGGTTAGCTTACTACCGCCTCGTTACCGCTTCGTAACTACTCTACTACGTACGTAGCTACCTAATCGCGACCGGTAAGGCCCTTTAAGTAACATCTAACCTAGGAAAAATATAAATAACGACCTAATCTAAGGTACGCGATAGTATCGTAGAAGGGGAAGTAACGGCTACGTAGAACTAAAGTCGAACCGGGTTTAGCCCTCCGCTAAACTACGGCGACGAAAGTCCCTTATAGCGCCTACGAACCCCTACTATAACGAGCCCGTACCTCTTATTAGTAACTATACGTGTTACTTACCTACGTCTTAGTATAAGGAGGTCGTACGATGTACGTAGCCTCCTACTAGGCGAGCGGAAAGGCGACGAGGCGGGGACGTAAAGACCCCGAACTAACCTTCGTTTACTTATATACTATTTTCGCTCCTATATAGCCTAGGATAGGCTACTAGGGGAGGGGGGGATACTATTAGGGAATTAACCTAACTCGTAACTAATTCGTAAATACCTCGGTAGCGTCCCGTACCCGACTCGTAGGACTTAGCGTACCGAGGAAAACTCTTTACTTACTCCTTTCCTTTTCGAGTCCTTTAGGTATTATTACATAGAGAAATCTAACTGCTACGTCGTGTCTGTACACCTATTCATTCACTCCTCTCACAAATAGTAGTAACTACTCGTATCGCATTTACTATACTACGACCTCTTATAACGGATGTAAGCGTCGGTCGTCGGTAGATTCTTAAGCCTCTCCTACTCTCGTAGTACATCGTCTAAAGTCTAGTTAAGAGATAGATAGTAGAGATATCTACAACACCCTTCCTTAAGATAGGTCCTAGATTCCGGGGCTTAGTAAACTCTCGCACAGGCGGCTAGGTTGCCTATTAGCTAAGCGTAATCCGGACCTCGAACGTGTTATCGTCTATTAGGATCCTAGTACGTATTCCTACAGGCACTACATGCGTATTCCCCTCTATCCCTAAACTTTACCTAGCGATTAGTCGTTAGTAACCGGTAACATATTACGTAGTTTCGAGTAATAGCCGGGCGTTTTAAGCTCGTATAGTAGTTCCCGTACTAATACTCCCCGTCCTCCTACTTTACCTAGCGCGTAACTTCTTTTTCTTTCTTACATCGCCTACATACCCCTCGGACTTTCGGCGGAGCCGTTATTTATAAATAGCATAGGGGGCATAGATGCCCTCCGGTCGTTGGATCTCTATTCTACCTAGCTAGAGCCTTCTCCTCGTTATAAGCTACACATACCTAGGTATATACCTTCCGCACTCGTAGTATCCCTACGGGGGCTATTAGTTTCAAGTAACATGTATTATACCGATATCCCCTAGTGTCTATACGGTTCTACCCGCCTTAGGTCTTCTCTTTATTGCAAATCGCACATATCCGGGTATGCTTCTTCCGCACTCGAGGTCGCTTCGCCGGAGGTAGCTTCGAGCTACGCCTAGTCGTCGCTAACTCGTCTGTCTCACTTACGGATATAAGCTCGGAATTAGAGCCGTAGTCCTCGTTCTCCTCGGATCGGTCCTCCGTCTAAGCTATTAGGGTCGTTGTAAAGATTAGTATCCTTTTACTCCCCGTTCCTATGCCGGTTTCTATGTCGTACTAAACTAGCTCTTCGTATCCTCCTACGCCTATCCTCTAGTTCTACTCCGCCTAAGTATCTACTACCGCAAGTCTTACTTCTACCTTCCTATTCTCTGCCTATAGCTTTTTCTTCTCCTCTCTCCCTACTATCTCCCTTAGCCTCTCTTTATATCCTCCTTTACCCGATTTCTAGAACTAGTCCCGCCGGTCTCTAGTTTCATGTTATCTTACCTCGGCTAAAAGCTCCTTTATGCCTTCCGTCGCGTTATAGTCCCTCGGAAAGATTGTACGTAAGAGCCTATCCGCTACGGTATTCTTCTTCCTAGCGATGTGTTTAATCTTAATGCTATAGGGTCGCATACGCTCTAGCTACTAGAAGAATATGTCCGCGTAGTTACCTCCCTTAAGAAATGTAGTGAGTAGCTAGTAGTCCGTCTAAATCATAGATTCGTAACTATTCTGTAGTATATGTCCGTACTTCTCGCAGAATGTAACTATCGCCTTAAGTTCGCGTTTATATGTGTCGTAGTTCCTTTCTATCGACGAAAATACGAACGAATCGTATAGGAGTAGGACGTATGTTCCCTTCTACTTCTAGTAGACGAAATAGCTAGCCGCGAATTTAGACGCGTCGACGAACATCTCTACTAGAAGGGAGGGATCCTATCCGTAAAGCATAACCGTCGTTACCGCCTTATTCTTTAATAGCGTGAATGCGAGCTCTTCTACCTCTTCCTACTTCTACTCGACGTTGTTACTCGACAACCGCGAAAGGGGCCGCGCGATCTCCGCGTAGTTCTTAATCTACTAGCGACACATAAGGACGCTTCCTAAAAATGAACGAACCTCCGTCTAGGTTTAGGGTATTAGCTAGTCTAGAATTTTCTACACGCGCTACGGTTTTAGGCTAATCTTTCCGCCTACGTAGTGAATTTCCCTAAGGGCTAGCATTTCTATGACTCTAATCTTAACCTTATCTAGGGATAATTTCAACTTCGCCTATCTTAAGCGTAGGAGTAAGTAGTCTCGAATGAACGTCTACTACTTATCCCAAGATAGGTGGCCGTAGAACATGTCGTCGATATAAAATGTTATATCTAGTAGTTCTTCTAGCCCTACTAGGTTATGTAAAAACGAGGGTTCTAGAGGATTGCCTTTTAGTAGGCCGAATACGATGTTTCCTAGCTCGTTTATCGTGAAGGACGATGACCTCGCTCCTATAGCTATCCTAGTAGGTTATAGCTATCTAATGCCGGGTACGCTAAATGCGAGATAGTATCTATCCTCTAGATAGATTTAGACTATCTAGTAGGCGTTCTTTAGATCGAACTAGGAGAACGTAATATAGTTAGGATGTCCTAGGTACGAGTGTACGTCGCGGGAAAGCTGCATCTAATTCCTAGGGGGCTCTTCCCATACATAGTAGTAATTAAAAGTTAGGCGTGGCTCCTTCTTTCCTAGTTTCTTAACTAGGACTAGATCTGCGCCCCATTAGGAGAGTCGTCTATTTACTATAGTCGTCCGCTCGAACATGCCGGACTCTAGGCCTTCTATCGCAAACTTCCGGTACTACTACTCTTTGTCTCGAGCTATTATACGGTTCCGTGCCTTATAGATTGGTGTTCCTTCCTTAATGCGCATACGGTGCTATATAAGATCCGTAGGAGGCCTAAGTAAGCTGATGCTAGTTAAGCCCACTACTCGGTATGTCTATAGAACCTATATAACATAGAGCTTTTATTCCGCTAGGATGTATTAACTAAGTGTAATACTACTTTCCTATATCTAGTTCTCTAGCGAAGCGTAGTCTTATAATGTATCGATAGGGAGTCGCTCTACCGGCCTATCTAATACGCTCGTACTTCTTTACTATAGGCGGGCTATAGCGTAATTAGAATGTACCTCCTTAGCTCGTATGTGCCTTACGTACGCGAAGTAACTCTTATAACGGCATATAGGGCCTTCTCCTTCGCCCTATTCTCGAGTATCCGGCCCCCGGACTATCTGCTAGGCATCTTTACGGACTCCCGGTTTTAGTCTCTTACCGACCTCGATCGTTAGTAGTAGCCGTGCTTAGGTAGTTTTAGTTGTCTCCTTATTACTATCTACCCTTACTATTCGCTTCCCCTCGTGCCGGACATATTCGCGGGTATAGTATAGTCGCGGCCTATATACGCGGCGGTATAGCTTATAGAGGTCTTCTTCGCTATAAGAGGAGGCCTTAACTAGTACCTTCTCCGTATGTTTTCGTCGTTTCCGGCGCTCCCGCTTAGCGTAGTTAGCGTAATAGTATTTTCTAAGTAAAGTTTAATTCTAGTTAGCGCTAGCTATAGGCTAGGTTTCCTCTACTAACCGGTAGTCCTTACTAGTTAATGCTGCTTAGCCTAGGATCCCGGTTAGGAGGTCTCCTTCGCTAGGGTCTTAAGTCTCGTCGCTAAACTAGCTAAGTACCTCCTTCCTAATTCTACCGCACTTCGTATAGGATTAACTAGGCATCCTTATCTTATAACGCGCATACTATACTACCACCCTTACGGTATGTGCTAGCACCTCCTAAGGCGTCCGCTCGGACGATGCTAGCCTTTTTAAGTCCTACTAAGGACTTACTGAAAATCCTAGAACTTATCCTCCGAGGACTCCGCAGACTCTCCTAAGCTTCTCTAGCTCTCCGTTCCTTCATCTAATTCCTCCTAACTGTGAAGGGTGAGACCCTGGGCTTAGCATAGGCCTAAAGCCTTAGGCCTATGCGATAGCTTAGCTTTCCCGCGGCACCGTAGCCTACCTCTTTTATAGCGGTCCTCGTCTAGGACCTCCCTTCCTTCCTTCTTTATCGAACCTATTAAATACTACTTTAAGCCTTAGTATATACGTAGCTCTCCCGTAACATTAAGTTCGATTAATTTACTATAGAATAACTAGCGGATTACCCTACGAATACTCCGGAGTTAGCCTTAGTTACATTAGTAGCCGGGGACTCTAGTCGTACTTTAGGGAATTCGGATAAGTAGGTGCGGGTAGCCCTAGAACGTATATATACTCGTTAGTAGTAGTTAGAGGCGGAGTTAGCCGCTATTATTTAAGCTTAGGCCGCCGCTATTAGGCCGGAGTCCGTTATTAGCGATAAAGGGGAGGCCTCTACGAATAGCCTCCTACGAAACCTTATCTAGACCCTCGCTACCTTACCCGCCTAGAATACTACGGCCCCTAGGGAATAGAAGCCGCCTACCTAGGACGGTAAACCGGAAACCTTCTAAGATTTTCTTATTAGGTTACGGAGCTCTTACTCGGTACGTTCCGAGTTAAACCCTAAGCTCCTTACTAGTTACTATTAGAATACTATTTACGACTCCCTCTATATTAAAGGAAGGAGCCGCATACGTTACTACTAGGAGGTTAGGGTTACGCTACTATATAAGGACCCTACGCTCTTTATCGAGGAGATCGCTCGAGTCTTTACGGACCCTAACTTAGCTACTAAGGCTCTTAATAAGCTTATAACGTTAAAGTACGTCGAGGGGTAACTTTAGTAGGAATACTAGCTAGAAGTAGACGCTCTTATTATTAATGCGGGCGGTTACCTATAGGAAGACTCGACTAAGATTAGCTACCTATAGTATAGCTTTTTAGATGTCGTCCGTAGAACGACGATCTCCGCTCCCTATACGACGAAGTACGTAGACTATAGAGCGGAAGTCGAGCGCCTTATAACGAAGTACGAGACTACCGACGAGTTTAAGGTAGCTTACGAATAGTAGAAGAGGAATAAGGGTAAGAAGGCCGTAAAGGAAGCGGCGTAGTTAGTCCTACCGCCGGCGGTTACCGGCGCGTAGAAAGATAGTAATAGCGATATTATTATAAATACTACGTAAACGAATAGTTACTACGCGAAAGGGAAAGGAGATAAGTAGAAGTAAGGCGGAGTTCGATAAAGGGTAAAGTAGGTCGATGCCTCCGAGAGAGAGAGACGTCGAGAGAAAGGGCTCTATTTCCGTTACGGAAGTAATAGTTACCGAGTCTCTAGCTACCTATACGCGCTAGCGGTTAAGCCTACGACTATTAACGCTATAGTTATAGCGCCGTTATTAGAGAACGACTAAGAGGTATCGGACTACGGAAGCTATAACTCGGGAAAAGAGTAACTCTCGCTTAGAGTTAGGAGCCGAGAGTAAAAGAAGTATTAATATAAAGATAGGAGTAGGTAAAGGGAGGAATAAATAGGAACCTTATATATACTAACGTAGTCCTTAAATAAAACGTCGGAATATACGCTCTTATCGATAAAGGTTATTAATATTATACTATAATTAATACGAACCTCGTAAAAGGACTTAGGTTACCCTTTATTACGCGTAAGGTCCGAGAAGTAAAAGGAGCAACCTCTACTTTAAGGGATACGAAGATTAAGGGAGTAGTCGCACTCCGTATAGATTTAGGCGGTTTCTAGTAGACCGTCTATACGTACGTAGTCCCCGGGTTAGTATTCCCGATAATCCTTAGGAACCCGTAGAAAGTATATAATTAAGTACGGATAGCGCCCGAAAAACGACGGTTTTACTATAGAAGGGCGAAGAAGTAGATAAGGGAGGGGTATAACTACGAGGACGTTAAAGACGTCCCGTTAACGAAGATAGTAGCCGCTATTTCGGCGGATATCGAGAAGGCCTTAAAGATAAAAGAGTATCCTACGATAGAAGAGCTATAGAAGTAACTACCGCTAAAGGTTCGAGACCTCGCTCCGCTCTTTTATCGCTAGGAAGTAGAGAAACTCCCCCCTTACCGTCTAGGAATCGATTATAGGATCGAACTCTAGGAGAAACTAGACGGTTCCTAACCGGAACTACCCTATAAGCCGCTATATAGGATATCGAAGTAAGAGTTACTCGTATTACGAAAGACCCTTAACGAGTTACTATAGAAGGGATTTATCCGGCTTACGAACTTAGAAGCTATAGCTCCGGTACTTTTCGTAGGGAAACCGAGGAGTAGTCTACGTTTCTACTACGATTTTAAAGCGATAAACGCCTTTACTAAGTAGGATTAGTATCTACTACCGTTAATACCGGAAACCTTACGAAACCTAATAGGAGCTAAGTAGCTTACGAAGGTTAACGTTATATTTACCTTCTACTAGATTAGGATAGTAGAGGGGTACGAGTATAAGACCGCATTTCGTATAAGGTTCGGCTCGTTCGAATAGTTAGTATGCCCGTTTAGTTTATCCGGGGTACCGGCGACTTTCTAGCGGTATATTAATCTACTATTAAGAAAGTACCTCGACGACGACGCCTCCGCCTATATAGACGACGTACTAATCTACTCGAACGGTACGAGAGAGGACTACTTCCGCCGAGTACGGGCCGTACTATGTAAGTTATAGGTAGGAGGCCTATACCTCGACCTAGGTAAGTACGAGTTTATAAAGAAAAAGGTTAAGTATCTCGGATACATTATATATACCGACGGAGTCGGCGTATTAGTAGATCTAGAGAAGGTAGAGGCCGTTTAGAAATAGGCGGCCCCTAAAACGTAGAAGGAGGTACAACGTTTCCTCGGATTTACGAACTACTACCGGATATTTATCCCTAACTACTCTAAGATCGCCGTACCTTTAACGGCGCTTACTAGTAAAGGAGTACCGTTCTCCTAGGGGGAAGCGGAGGAAGAGGCTTTTAAGTTACTAAAGGATAAGTTCTACCGGGTACCGGTACTTACTTAGTAGGATCCGACCCTCCCTACCTTTCTAGAGACGGACTATAGTAGGTTCGCGATAGGAGGCGCTCTTATCTAAGAAAAGGACGGAGTCCGTCGGCTAATAAGCTTCTTCTCTTAGAAGCTAAATAAGGTAGAAATTAACTACGACATCTACGATAAGGAAATATTAGCCGTAGTATCCTACATTAAATTCTAGGAGTCCGAGCTAAAAGCGTATAGGCCCTTTACGATTTAGACGGACTATAAGAACTTAGAATACTTTATAGTAAAGAGGTAGCTTTCCGAACGCTAGATTAAGTAGTAGGAGACTCTTACTAAGTTCTAGTTTACCTTAGTTTATCGACCGGGAAGCGAAGCCGTTCTTCCGGATGCCTTATCTAGGAGAGAGTAAGATACGTTAGGAGCCGACGATAAGTTATCTCGGTTTCGAAGGTTCTTAGAGCCCTCTAGTACTAAGGGTTAGCCCGGTTAAGTACGAATATATTCTACCCGTATTTTAGCGAAGTCCGAGCCTCTTACGTCGGAGAAATACTAGTACCTTAAGGGTTAGGGTACTAGCTAGGTAGGGCTAGTACTAATGTACCCTACTAGCGTCGAGCTAGAGACCCTCCTCGAGCACCCTACTAGCTCCGAATCGGGTTCCGCCCTAGACCTAGTAGGAGGAGTAGGGCCTTTCTAAGAAGGAGAACTTAACGAGCTTTAAGGTTTAACTATCGAGAAGGATACTATCTACTAAGCCGTAAAGCGGGCGGTCTAAAGCGGAGACCGCTCGTTACCGAAGGGGATTAAGGTAAAGATCTAGATAGGAGACTACTCCGTAGACTAAGCTAACCTACTACGCTATAAGGGTAGGTTATAGGTTCCTAGATCCCCGGCTACGACGGACGTAGAGTATAATGCCTTAGACTCTAAGGGAAAGTAATTAGATACCCTTCGTACGAAGCTAATCTAGTCTATCTATAATACGCCGGTTTACGGTTATCCGGGCTAGGACTCTACTATAGTAATACTAAGCCGCGACTTCTATTAGCCGCTATAATCTAAGTAGATTCGGTAGTTCCTTCGAAACTACGACTATTATAGGAGGAATACGGTTTAGAGATAGCTAAAGTATAGTCTCCTAAAGCCTCTACCGGTCCCCGACCGTTTCTTCTAGGAGATCTCGATAGATTTTATAACGGAGCTCTTTAAATCGGAGGGGAATAGATACCTATAGGTAATTAAAGATCGCCTTAGTAAGTAAGTAGCTCTAGTCGGTACGCCCGATATAAAAGCGGAGACGTACGCTCGAATCTTCGTAGAGGCCTAGGTAAAATACTACGGTCTCCCCCGTACGATTATAAGCGATAGGGGTACTAACTAGATAAGTACATTCTAGTCGGAAGTCTATAGACTACTAGGCATAAAGTAAAGACTAAGCTCCGCTTACTACCTATAAACGGACGGAGGCCCGGAGAGAGTTAACTAAGACGTATAGGCCTACCTAAGGAACTATATTAACTAGGAGTAGTCCGACTAGAACAAATAGCTAGCTACTATAGAACTAGCGCTTAACGGACGACATTACGCGGGTTTAGGGATAAGCCCGTTCTTCGCTACCTATAGTTACGAATCGACTTCGCCCGTTATACTAGAACCGTAACTAGCCGAATTATTAGGGCTTACCGCCGTAAAGAGGGCGAAGATATTTATAGATAAGATAAAAGATATCGCTAGTTTATACTAGGTAAGTATAGCGGAGGCCGCCTAGAAGTAAGAGGAGGCCGCTAATAAATAGCGAACTCTAGTACCTATCTACCGAGTCGGAGATAAGGTCTAGCTCGACCTCCGTAACTATAAGACGGATAGACCGAAGAAAAGCCTCGACGCACGGCATGCGAAATATATAGTGGAAGAGGTTCTATTATATTCCTAGCAACATCCATCCGGTGTTCTACACGGACCTCTTACGATTAGCGAGCGAAGACCCCCTTCCGGGACAGGCGACCGACGATAACTAGCCGGGACCCGTCCTTTTTAACGCGTACGACGAGTATAAGGTAGAGGAGATCCTATACGCGAGAAAGAAGAGGAGGGGTAGGGGGCGAGAGGCTCTCGTAAAATAGGAGGGTTACTATTAACCGACGTAGGAACCCTTAAGTAACGTAGCGGATACCGCTACCCTAGATAGGTTTAAGGAGAAATATAGTAGTATTAAGGAGAATAACGGTCCTATAGAAAGATAGGATAAGAGGAGGATACCTAGGAGGAGGGCGGAGGAGTAGGAAATCGAGTATTTTCGAGCGGAGTTTAGGGTTTTCCGGTAAGTAAGATAAGCGTTTATTATATTTTATAAGACTTTTTAAGAGGATTTACCGCGGGGAGCGGTTACTATCGACCGGATGCCGACGGCTTTTAGTTAGAGTACGCGGGGTTATAGGACTTAGAAAGAGGAGGAGATAAAAAAAAATAGATATTTTATAGAGGAGAGAAGAGTTTTCTTTAGTATAGGGCGTTCGCCGCCCGGAAACGCCCGGGGCGCGCCTATTTAACGCCGGAGGCGTACGAAAAAGGTAAAGTATAGGACGGATTACTCGTCCCTATTATTATCTTCGGCCGATCCCCGCTAGTTTCTACCCGGAGCCTACTACTTTCTACCCTTCTTCCTAGGAGTACCTCGCGCATCTCGCGCGGCCTTAGCTTCGGCCGTTATTTCGCGACGACCGCTAATATAGAGGACGGGAGGAATATTACCCCTAGAAAACGAGCGGTTAGCGGATAAAAGCGGGCGGAGAGCGGGGAAACTTACTTTTAGCGGAGCTCGATTATAGTATTTACTACCGTATTATTTACCTCTTAAGTAAGACCGCTAAGGAAGACGTAGTTAGCGGGGAAAAACGAGTAAGGAGCGGGGAACTTACGTAGATAGTAAACCTATAGGCTAGAGAACCTTTAAGGCCTTCTATACCTTAAGTATTTTCTTAAGATTTTCGCGCGCCCCCTCCCTAAAACGACTATTAGTAGGCCGAAAATAAGCGGAGACCGGTACTTACTCGTTAGCGGTACCCGAGCGGGTCTACTAGGCGTAGGCTAGGTAGGCTATCTAAGGGCTAAAGGAAAGCGGTTAGCGGGTAATTTCGAGCGGAAGTCGGAGGGAACTTATAGTTCTTCGTAGTAGTTACGCTACTTTTAGTATAACTCGTAAGCTATTAGCGTACGATCGCCCTATTAAAAGTTAGTAGAAACTAATCGAAAACGAACGGGAAACTTACCTTCTTTACTTAAGAGACGTAGTCTCTCCCGGCGTTAGCGTATAGTACGTAGTATATACGTAGGATTTCTAAGCATAGGTTAGTAACGAGCGGAGATCGGTAGGAATAGGGAGACTTACGGCTATTAGTAGAAGAAGATAGTGTAGGGGGAGCTACTATTACCGGTTAGTATCGGTTAGAGACCGGTAGAGGGTTATTAGACTTACTAGTATCGGTAGTATTAGTAGTAGTAGTATTATTATTATTATTATTATTATTATTATTATTATTATTATTATATAGAAGAAAAGAAGAAGAACGAGAAAGGTTAGAAACTTAAGTATATAGGTACTAGAGGTAAGGTTGCCGCGCATAATAGAGCGGTAATAATAGTCCCTTTACTTTTTACTTATAAAGTAGATAATAGGAAGGAGTAAGCGGGTAGATTCGAGCGAAGATCGCCGCTTTTAAGGAGGAAAGCGCGCCTTAGGGAGCCTACGAGTAAGGGGAAGAAGGTAATAACGATATAAAGGGTAGGTAGTAGGCCTATTATAGTAGGGCTACGTAGAAAGAGCTATAAGTTACTATCGTAAGTAAACTATAACGTATAGAAGTAAAGTAAAGGAAAATAGAAATAACATTAGGGGGGTACGTCCGCGACTTTTCGGGGGGAAGGTACCTCCCTACCTATAGAGACCGGCGGAAAACGACTAGGGGAGGGGGGTATTATAAAGGGTAAGACCCTAGGCTTAGCATAGGCCTAAAGCCTTAGGCCTATACGATAGCTTAGCTTTCCCGCGGCACCGTAGCCTACCTCTTTTATAGCGGTCCTCGTCTAGGACCTCCCTTCCTTCCTTCTTTATCGAACCTATTAAATACTACTTTGAGCCTTAGTGTATACGTGGCTCTCCCGTGACACTAACTCTCCTCTTCCTCCTCGTCGCTCTCCGATGAACCTTCGCTTCCGTCTAGCTTCGCTTCCTTAGGTACTAGCTATTCGAAGGGACTCTTAGCCTCCTCCGGCTCCTCGGTTCTCGCCGTAATCGCTGCCTTAGTAGGCGCATAAACTCTAACTACCGGCTCCCTATCGGTTACGTCTCCGATCTTAATGAAGTTAGCTCGAATGTCGATCTTCGCGTTAACGAGAGTAAGGTACGGCACTCCTAGAAGCAAGGCGATACCTCTACTACTCGAACGATTCTTACTCGGGTAGTAGAGGGCCTAGACCTTCCTTACGATGCCTTATATAATAACGTTAAAAACTACGAAGTACTAGAGTTCGGAGAAGGATCCGTCGGCTACTATTATCCGCATACTTAGAGTTCCGGATACCGCTAAAGGAAGGAGTAGTAGGTCTAGTATCCGGCGTAAGGGTAGATACACAATGTTAATGTCCGAGCCCTAGTCCGCTAGTACAATGTTTCGGGGTAGCGTAAGCATCTTCGCGGAGCCGTCCTTCCATACCTTAGTAGGTAGGCTAAAGGCTCTTAAAGTGCGATCTACTTAGCTCTACGTACTAACCTAGCTAATAATATTCGTGCTAACCTAATTTAAGGTCGCCTCTACTATTCGGGTGGCTACCGTATTCTTCTTCGCTCGTATAACTCTAGCTCGCTTAGGCATAATAAGGCTCCGGAGCTCATTACGGAATTTTAGTAAGAGCTAGGCTATTTACTAGAGGTTTAGTAGAACATTAACCGATGTAAATAGCTCGACAATGTTGACTACGGGCTATCCTTCTATCGCTCGAATAACTACTAGTTATCGCTTCGCTCGTAGTTTCTTCCCCTTAGGCTCCTTAAGAGGTCTAGCGCTAGGCTTGTAGCATAGGTGTTCGTACTATCCCTATATACACCGCGCATCTAGATTCTCTCTCTTCTAGTAAGCTTCGCACCGGAGGTCGACTATAGTCCTCTATCGTTTCGGATCGCTAGGATCCTCTTCCTCCTCCCTAGCGCGCTTAAGTCCCGGATTTGCCTTATCTAGGAAGACCTCCGCCGCTACTATGTTCGCCTATACCTCCGGCAACTTCTCCTAAGATAGCTCCTCGGGTAAATCGGTACTATAATCCTCCTCGCTTACGCTAACTTAGACGAGGCGCGATTCCGCTTGCGGTCCCTAATCTTACTACTCCCTTGCCGCCCTAATCGTATTCGCCTTTTCTATTTAGAACTTAGTAAGGTTTCGGAGAAATGCTTACTCGGCTAGCCCTAACGGTAGTAAGTTATACTCTAAGGCCAGGTATCCGAGGCTCCCGCACTTATAGCACAGGCCCGTTCCTAGCCCGCGGTAGGTATATTACTCTATTCTATTAACGATTAGGTTTTAGGAGTAGCTTAGATCCTATATCGGGTGTTCTTAGCGGGTAGTGTCTTTCGCTAGCTACTACGGATTCATCTAAACTAATTCGGGAGTACGTAGTCGATTAGAGGGGCGAGTTCTACTTCCCGATGCCTAGGTACCTCCCGCGTATCGTCCGAACGGTGCCTAATTAAAAACGTTCTAAGTTTAGACGGATAGGGTCCCGGCAGCACCTTAAGGCGCCGACTAAGTTCGATCGGGGATAGGCCGGGTATTGCTCTTTAGTCGCTTCCTAGTAGCCTTCTCGATGCGCCGAAGTAGATCCTCGCTAGCGTCCTCTCCTACCGCTACCTTCTCCCTATACTCTTACTATAAAGCTACTTCTTCCGCCTACTTCCTTACCGCCTTTCGCTCCTTCTTATCTCTTAACGCCCTCTCCTCCTAATCCGCCTTCTCGTACATCGACCTTAGCGTTCGATACTCGTTCCTACCCTCTAGTTAAGCTACCTTCACCCTATCCTATAGCTCCTCCTCCTTTAATCCTACTATAAACTACCGATTAACTATCTCTAGTAAGGCTCTAGTAGACGGCTCCGCCTAAACCTTAGTATCGTCTACGTTAAATTAACCGAGAACGATATAAGCCCTCTAGTAGTAGTCGCGCAATGTTTCATCGGTGCCTTACTTTAGGCTCTACACCTCGCCTAGAGGATCCGCCGGGCGATCGTCGGTAGTGTCCCATCTATCCTTAAATGCCTTCTAGAGTTCGTCCCAGTTACCGGGCTTAGGAGCGTCGTCTATAAGGATGTTATGCACCTTCCTATTAGTCTTAGCCTAGTGGACGGGATCGACGGGTAAGGCGGGATTCTTTCCTAGGCACTAGTCGAACTCCTAGATAATGTCCGCGATGTCTAAGATGCCTTACTTCCTACAGCGGTTATTAAGCCGCTTAAGCCAGCGCACCGCATCCTAGGAGGGGTCTCCATTAAAGATCTCGGCTTACATCCCGGAGATTAACACCTAAGTGTTCCCGGACAGACTACTAGTATCTTATTTAGCCATGTTTTCGCGAAGATTAAGTATCCCGGCGGAACGTATAAGCTTCGAAGGTTAGGAATAACTCTTAACGAATCGTCTAGCGACGGCTACTACTATGCGTAGGGTTAGAGGTAGGCGCGCCTAATTTAGGGCGTTCGTAAGGAAACTAGACGAGCTATTACTAGAACTAGATCTCGAGTACGTCGTAGATGCCGGTAATCCGTTAGTCCAACGAGAATTAGTAGTAGGGTACTATATTAGGGTGTTATATTACAGGTCTAGCTAACTAGATATAAAGGGACTATTCGACGATGACTAGAAGCCTAAGTTAGTGTCCATTTTCTAGGGATCTTTCGAGGGACCGAGCTACTACCTATTTACCGCCGCCCTCGAGCACTTATACGTAGACCCCCCGGTGGGTTGGGTTGAAACCGAATGGGTTAGGTTGGGTTAGGTTTTTATAGAGTAACCCGAGCGCTCGGGTTAGGTTAGGTTTTAAAACCCGACGCTAAGGACGGTTTCTTAGCGGGGAAAACCGAGTAGTTCGACGGTTTCTTAGCATAGGCTTAGCATAAGGAACGCGAAAAGAAAAAAAAAAATTTTACTCTCGGGTAGCTACATTAGTAGCTATATTTACCTAGAGCCTTCTTAGAGGCTTATAATAGCCTCTACGGGGAATATTAGAGCTTATTTCCCCCTTAAAGGCTATATTCTATGTCTATACTAAGAAACCGTCGAGCTACTCGGGTTACCCCTACCAAGAAACCGACTAGCGCTCGGTTTCTTAGCGGGGCAAACCGTTTACTCGGGTTAGGTTAGGTTTTTCAACCCAACCCAACCCAACCCAACCCAACGGGGGGTCTACTTATACGCCTTCCTTACTAGCTCCTCCGACTTCCCCTCTTCTCGCGTTCCACGAAGATAGATTCTTCTCGCCGTACTACCCGACCTCTTCTACGGTTTTCTTACTTAAACTACTCTTTACTCCCTAATTCGTCTCCCTTCCCGGGTTATTACTATCGTGCCCTTTCTTCATCCCTACTAGCGCTTCGTAGTACTAGGCTATTAGGTAGGCCATATTGTCTCGGGTCGTTTCCTATAGTACGCACCTATCGCTATGTGACCTTAGGTATCGGTATCTATTATTTTTAGCGCTCGTAGTCTCGGATAATTTCTCGTACTTAGCGCTTATGCTACCGTAGTACGGAGCTATTTCGGAGGTCGTTCTCGCTTTCGTACTATTCTCGCGGTAATTAGTCGTACTACGTGCTATTCTTATCGTCCTACCGTTCTTACTATCTTACTAATTCGTTATCGTAATATCTTACTATAGTATTACCTTACGTCTTACGTCTTACGGTCTTACGGTCTTACGGTCTTACGGTCTTACGTCTTACGTCTTACGTCTTATCTACGGTAGGTCTAGCTACGTTTCTAGTACGGCGTCGCGCGCGACCCTAAGGACTAACTCGGGAGGCGCGGCGGATTACTTCTCACGTTAGTTAGTAGTCCTACCCTTCTAGAGGGCGACTATCCGTTAGTCCTTACGTTATCCTACATCGTAGTATACTATCTTTAATTTTTAAGCTACTTCATTTGTTTATTCGCGACTAAGAGACGGAGCTCCTAGGAGTTCGCCGCCCTACCTTCGGCTCTAGAAAAGTAAGTTGGCCGCGAAGGGGTAGTTAAAGTTCTATCTACGTCTCTACCGGAAGTTTTATCTATCTACGAGCAAACGCCTTAAGGAGAGCTATACTATCTAAAATAGGAATGGCGTTAATAACCCGTTTGTTGCATCCATCACTTTCCTAGCGCCACCAATGGATATGCGAATTGGCCGAGGGCATGGAATTGCTTCACTCTGCAAGCATTGTGCACTGTGATTTCAGCCCGCGCAACATGCTTCTTGATGAAACACTAAGCCTGAAAGTGGCCGATTTTGGATGCGTCTCAATAGATGGCTCGCAATCATCCGCAGGCGGGAGCGCGAGATTCTACCCGCCAAGAGTCATAAGCCGCCCAAGAATCGAAATCGACGATGACCTTTTTGCTTTGGGCTCTAGCATTTTCGAGGTGCTGACCGGCAAGGCTCCGTACGTCGACTTGGACACTGGTCAGGTTCAACATCTTTATAGTTCTAGCCTCCATCAATTTCCTAGTCTTGTTGGGCTGGACTTCAGGGACATCATACGGGACTGCTGGCTTCTTCGGGCCCAATCTGCACGAGATGTTCACCAGAGGCTACTCAAGGTCTTGTCATCTTAGTAACGACGAGAGATTTCGGTCTGAAAGTGTAGACTAGACCAGTGTGCGGTGTTTAGTTGATACCAAAATGAGTGCTGTTTTCTCGCGTCAGCTATCGTGTAAGACACAGTCCGCGTAACGAGTCGAACAGGATAAACTCCACTTCAAAGCATAACTCTCCCACGCCAGGGCGGCTATTGCGATGGACGCGCCAAGAAAGGACGTAAAGGAATTGTAACATATTCAGGTGAGCTTTGGCTATGATTATTCAGCTGCCGCCGAGCGCGTCTGGCGCTTCGTTCTCCCCATCATGCATCATTAGTGTCATCTGCACCTCTCCTCGGCGCATTGCATTGTACCCGACTTCTTCCAACAGAAGTTCTCTAAAGCTGACAGCTAAGAGTGATGTTGAATGTTCGCAACGCTATGCCTCCGAGCTGCTTGGACACGGCGACGGACTGTTGGGTCTACGATTCGAAGCCCTCGGTCTGCCATCATCTCGCGGAGGTATCGCTCGTACCATTTGACGACTGCTGCTTTCATTCATCGAACCTCAATTTTGTTAATCTCTTGCTTTGCCTTCTCCCACTCGTCCAGGCTCTTTCTCGACCATTCAATATGCGATTTTGCAAAGTTCAACTGTGCAATGTCAGCATGATGCGCTCTAGGCGTATGACGAGGTTGCTCACCATGTACATGCGAAGATCCTCCTCCTTCTGCCCTTGAAATCTTCGTAGATCTTGCAACACGCCAGAACTGGCGTCCTTCACATCTCGTTGCGACACCTCAAGCGCCTGCTCGAGCTGCACAAGACTCTCCTTCGTCTTGCCGAGGTCATCTCTTCGTGCGCGCTCGGGGTCCTGATCGGTGACACCCTGAATGGCATGTGTCAAGCGACCAAACAGCTTGTTTGCAACGCCGCTAGGCCCTCTCTTGTGCCCACCATTCGGCGGCGACTGCGGCGGGCTCGAATAGGAATGTTCTTGAGGACCACCTTGCTCTGCACTTGGTACAGTGTGTCCCTGGCCTGGTGGGAAATCGCTATCCACAGAGGCGTTGTCGCCATCGCTTGATCCTGGTCGATTTCTGTTTCCGCCGCTACTCGTACTCCTCTGCGGCGTGTATTGTGCAGTGTTGATGCCTGAGGTGGTCATATATTGCTCTATTCGCTTGGCCTCGAGTTCGCTGCGCTCAAGCTGCTCCAGTCGTGACTTTTTCTTCTCAAGCTCATCTCTGGTCATTTCCTCCTGCACCCGCTTCATGACCCGGTATTTGAGCACACTTCGCACGACGCTGGCGAACTGAGCGCTTTCACGCATCGGCTCAGCAAACCCTGCGCTCAGCGCATGAGAAAGGTCGCGCGACTGGATGTAAGTGAAGTCACATGCTTGACCTGCCTTCTCTATCGCCATAGCCACGCTCTGAGATTGCTCCGACAGTGAGAAAGCGTTATAGCGAGCGCCAAGATCCATCAAGTCCTCTCCAAGGCTGGCCATATGCCGTAGCAGTCGCGCGTTAACTTTCTCCATTGATCCAGTAAGAAGCGTTTCCAGCTCTTTTGAGCTGTTCTCAAAGGATGAAAAGTAGGGATCAAGCTCGCTTTCGCTGAGAGTCTGATTGAGGGGCGGGAAGCGTGCAAACTGAACATCAGGTGTGCTGTGCGCAGCTGCTGACGGGAATGCTGAGCCTCGCGGCGGTGAAGTGGGTGTGCCAGAAGCAGAGGAGCCAGATGCTGATCGCAGCTTTGCATTTGAAGCTGGAATCGGGAGCCATTGGTGTGCTTGAGATGGATTTGCCGGGTCGAGCGGCGGCGCCTTTAAGTTATTCTTCGGCACACTGGCGGCTGGGTGAGAGTGCAGCACCTCATTCCAGCTTACATTGGGATCTAAGAACCTCCACCATACACCATCCTCTCGCACTTCTTTCATACGCCTGCAGCGATTCAAAAACGTCGCCAGCATGCGTTGCCGCAGCTCTATTATGCCTGCATCTTCTTTTGCTTTCGTAGGCTTCGCAGCGTAGTCGGCTATGCTGTGCTTCTCGGGTATTGGTGGAATGACCAAGGTTGGATGCAGACTGACCAATGTCTGTCGCAAAGATGCGAACTCCGAGTATCTTCGCCGCACTTCTATCTCTCCTGTGCGAATGGTGTATGTGATAAACCCTCCTCCACCTTCTGTGTTCTTGCCAGCATGGACAATCTGGATCTCCAGGTCGGGATGCTCGTAGAGGATCTGCTCTATCCTGCTATCGTAGCCGCCCTCTTTCGGTTGCACCTTCGGACCTTTAGGTCGGTCGTCGTCAAGCTCTTCGTCGCTCAGGTCGCTTGGCCGCGACATGAAGGCAGGAGCTAATGCTGGCGAGGAGTGTCCCGATGGTGGGGTCGATGGGCGGTTGAAGCCTCCTTCAGCACAGTGTTAGTCGCATACTGGAGCTGTAGATAGGCGTGAGAAAGGTAGACAAACGCTCAGTGGGCGACTGAATGTCGCTGTTCTCCGAGTCGCGACGATGGAATGATCCATATGGGTTGTTGTCCTCGTCGTCCCACATCTTCTCTGCGCCGTGTGTGTAATGCTCAACGTCCACAAAAGACTCGAGCGATTCGGTTGGCGACGCTGGTTGTGAGTGCTGCTCAGTCAATACAGTCGCAAATGGTATGCTGCTGTTGGAAGTTCTAGACGCCTCGTGTTCGAGCTCGACCTGATCATCGCTCCCTGCCGCCGCCTGCCTCATGACATAATGCGCCAAGCCATAGCGAGTGAACCTACCAGCATCATTGTTGCCCTCAATATCATCATCTTCGTCTACAGCCCATACCTCGCAACCCTCCATCGTCGAAGCGCTGCTTACGAAGAGTGACTGCTGATGATACAAGGTAGGTCTGTAAGTAAAACCTCACTTGCACGGTGGATCTCGAGACACATGAAAAAGTCCAAGCTCGTCAGTCGAAAGAGCAGTGAATGAAACTGACAACATTGGTGGTCAGAGCTCATTCACATGTGCTTTCATTAATGCATCTCCGTTTGCTATGCACTAATATTTTCCGTCTCCATCGCTCCTTCTACACTCTCTCAATACAAAAATCCACACCTCCGACCCAACACCTGGGCCGACCTTACTCATCCGGAAGCTCGCTTTTCAGGCCACTCAACTTCAACATGACAGGCGATACTAAGTCCTTAATTGTCCGTTTCTACGGCCCAGACAAGGCAAAAGACTCTGAAGGCCGCACACTCGACAGCGTTCTGAAATTCGACAACCGCGCTCTGGAGTACCATCACGACTACATTCAAGTGCTGTTCCCACTCCCAGAACGCTCTCCAATCAACCCGGAAGCGCCGATCATCACCAAAGCCGTCCGAGATGCCTTCGCGCAAGATGAATTTCTGAGAGAGCGGCTCTTCACTGCCTTTAAGCGCATGGCCGACTTCTACGCCTTCGACGTGACGGGCAGTAAGGACGATCCCAAATTCTCTCCCAAGGCTCAAAACTTCAAGCGACTGGCGGGCAACAGCTGGCTGACGAGCATGGACCATAACCACCTTCGCATTACGCGCATTATCAGGTAATCATTACTCCCACGAGTAACTATCAAATCTCTACTTGCTCACTCCATGGGATGTAGGTGTCTGCGCATCCTGGGTCTCGGACCGGTCGCTCAAGGCTTCTACGAAGCACTGAAGCAACACGAGGAAGGCCGGGTCAGTCGCAGAAGCCTGATGTATTGGCAACGAGCTGCCGAGAGGCCTCTCTACCTACCGCCTGAGGAGTCGAACGAGGAAGCGACTGGCATTGCGTGGCTCAGGGAGTAGGAAGGAGAGCCATTCGAGTGATTCAACGCCGCCGCCAAAAACGAGCGGTGGTCGGTGTGTTGTAGACAGTAGTCTAGTCTCGAGCGTGGAGCGACATTCAAACAAAATGGTTTTGGTTATCATTCCTCGGCGTCAAATCATTGCATTCTATGTACCATGAACGGCGTGTTCTAATCGAAACAGTCTGTCCAACGCCTCGCTCGCTCAAACGCAGTCAGAAACTCATTCCATCGTACAGCAGTATCTTACAACTTTCCCTCCTCTTCATCAACCGATCTTGCCTATACCAATATCTTACACCTTCTCTTTTCCTCATCTCCAATTTAGATATCATGCCTAGCAAACTTGCTAGCCATCCTCAACCTCTCACCATACTTATAAATCAGAATCGGAATCGGGATAAACGCAATCGCGAAGAACCCCAACATCGAACACCCCCAATCAATACCCATGTTTTGAAACATTTGCGTAGCGAATATCGGGAACGCTCCTCCGAAAGCCGACCTCATGAAATCGTTTCCAGCCAGGACCGAGCCCACGACTTTAGGATAAGCGTCAGATTGATATGACAGAAGTGCATTGAAGAGTGCACCGCCACCGATCGAGAAGAATACACTTCCAATAATCGGCATGATCCAGTGGACACTTTCTCGGGCAGACCAGCCAAACCAGAACAGGCAGACCGGCAAGAAGAAAGATCCCACAATCGCCGCGGGAAGACGCTTCTCGGGTTTAATTGTTCCGTCGTCATTGGTGTATGGGTTGATGTATTTGTGAACCCAGTAGAAGTAGGGAGGAGTAAAGATTAGACATCCGACCAAGATTCCCAAGTACGCAAGTCCTTGCTGCCCAAGATTGAAACCATAGATTCCTCCGAAGACCAACGGAAACGCTTCGAACCAGCAGTATAGCAAAGCGTAGATGAGTCCGAGATAGATATTCTGTGCCAAGAGAATAGGTTGCGTAAAAAGGAGATGAAAAGGTCGAACGAGCGACATAACAACCAGATCCTTAGGTCTCAATTTCTCAGCTTCAATTTCTGCTGCGCAGCGATACTTTGCTTCGCCAGTGAGCTTTCGAAGTCGTGCTGCTCGTCGGAAGAGGATATTCTCCGCGGAAGTCTCGGGTAGACATAAGATGAGAAGGACCGCGCAAAATCCATTCAACCAGATAAGTTCCCAAATCGACCATTTCCAGCCTTTAGCTTGGACGGCGAACCCGGAGACCAAAGGACCAATGACGGGACCACAAATTGCGAAGTTCCCCCAGATTCCAATCGCGTAGGTGACTTTTTTTGGTGACCAGACGTCAGCGAGAGAAGAGCCGCCGAGGGCAAGGACAGGAGATCCGAAAAATCCTGTGAGGAAACGGAAGGCGAGGAGCATTCCGATATTTTTCGCATAAACTACTCCAAAATTTAGGAAGAGGAAGATTAGGTGAGTGATTATGTAGACTGGCATTCGACCTATAGGTGGTGCTTCGGCGAAAGGAGCGAGGACCATGGGACCGAGGCCGTAGCCGAATACGAAGAGGGAGAGACCTAGGACTGCGACGGTATGGGAGACGTGGAATTGTTCTGAGATGCCGATGACTCCTGTTGCATAGATCGCGGAGCCGATGTAGATGGAGAAGGTTAGGATGCAGATGAGGGCTGTGATGAAGACTCGGGTTGCTAGGGACCAGTTGTGAGGGTTATCTGGGTCGTCGGGTCCGTTCCAGTCGACTAGTTCTGCTATTGCGCCTTTTTCTGCGATTTCTGCTTGTGTGGAGTTGTCGGATTGCACGGAGCGTCGGCTCATGGTTCTGTTGATTGTGGGTCTTCGTTCGAGGACTTCTTTGGTAGGGATCTGTGGTGCGGGCGTTGCAAAGAGCTTGCCGCCAGAGAGGAGTTGCAGTGTCCTCCCGGCGAAAGTCTCCGCGAATAGGGCTCTTGGTGTCGCCATGGCAAGAGTGACAGAGCAGCTCGTGCTCTAGATGCCGATCTTGTCGTTGCTTATTGATCTGTGCAGTCGGTCTGGTAAGGTCAAGGATATGCTTGATGTAAGTCGTGGTATGCTCTGAAGAGAAGCTGTACAAGAAGCTTGGTATGAGGCTTATGCTTGAGAATTAATAGAACCTTTACAACTAATAAGACAGAGAACATCATCCTTATAGCAAAGCCCCCTAGCAGGATGTTGCTGCTGGAAGACTTACCCATCATCCGGAGCCTTACTGACATCATGACATTATTCCATGTCGAGGCTCTGTGGGATCGACCACGGGCTCGGATCGATATTGGTTCAGTAGACATCGTGTCTGTAACAAGTTGCGATGATGGTGGTCGATTCTTCGGTGACTCGGGAGAAGGAAGGGCAGTAATCTAAACTTTCTTGCTGACTGAGCGGAAGCCGGGACTTCGCCTAGAATAGCGCCAGATTTCAAGAGATCTGTTCCGGAGCCGCACCAGCTTGCATGACGTCGTCAAGTCTTTACATCAGCGTGAGAATCCGACGACGTGGAACTGCGAGGCTTAGACAAGATGACTACATGACTACCTACATGACTACATGACACTTGGCAGCAATCTTAACTCCCAGCGTTGCTCTCGCCCGTGAGGTCTGAAGTGATCTGGATTAATCCAACTTGTACTCGGAGCTAAAGAACCCAATGGTATCATACGTACTCCAAAATGAACGCCACGCCATGCCTATGCATCCCTGGTCGTAATGCCCATCATTCATACGAAAGTTGTGAGATGATGTTGATTTCTACAAGCACAAAAACATCCCGCAGAAAATATTATTGCCCGCGATTGATGTTCTGCCTTGCCTTCATCATTTCAATCCTCGCCTTGAGATTCTGCGTAACTTCAGCCGCTCGTCGCCAGCTCTCTTGGCCGTCTCCTTGGCTTCCGCGAAGACTGCCGTTGCCGTTCATTGTAGCGCCATCCTCGCCCGAAGCGGGAGTTGCGCGACCGCCAGAAGAGCCGTTGCTCATGGGTCTGCTGCCGGGCCGCTCGCCTAGTCCGCCTCTTAGCTTCTCCTCTGATGTGGTGCGAGGATGATTCTCCTTACCTTCGATTCCATCGATACTGCCGTAATTGCGCGCTGATGGAAGATTATACGATCTGCTCGAGGCGTACACTGGACGGGGCGATGCGCTTCCTCCATTCAATACCGATTCGATCGGACTGTCCCTACCAGCCTGAGTCCGGCTCAATCTCGATATCTCACGCTTCAGACGATCGATTTCTCGACTGAGCGTATTCGCTCGGTCCTCTGCAGACTCTGCATCGGATCGAGCACGCACAAGCTGAGTCTCCTTTGCCTTTATCTGGAGCACATCGCGGGTGTGATCCTCGATAAGCTGAGCATTTTGCACCTGCAGCTCTGCGATTTGTGAACTCATCTTAAGCTTCTCGTTTCGCAAATCGGAGGCTTGCTGCCGGACGAGGTCAACTTCCGCACGCAGTGCGTCCAGCTCTTGACGCTCTACACTTGATAGTCCGCTGGAAGCGAAGTCCGGTTGGCGCTGTGGCTGTGGAGGTGATGTGGCGGCTGCTGAAGGCTTCGCAAGTGGGCGACCAGCTAACCCTCTTCCCAGTCCCGCTTTAGGTGTAGCAGGAGCTTGAGGAGGATCATCATAGACCACACCAGAACGTTTTGGCGAGGCAGCTCCAGCAGCCGACGGGGCTTTGAGACCTGGCTTTGCCAAACCACTGCCTGGAGCCTTCAGACCTGTGCCGGGAGGTCGCAGTCCACCAGCAGGCTTGCCAACAGGTCTGCTCGTAGGACGCGGTTGCAGAGGAGCATCTTCAACGGGCGGAGGAGATGCCACTCTTGCGGCTGCTGGTTTCTTTGCACCAGCTGGAGCAGGCCTCTTTGAGCCTAACGCAGGCTTCTTGACACCAGGGCCACCCGCAGCTCTCGGTGGAGGTGCTGCAGCCTTTGGCTTCCACTTCGCTTTCACTTCAGCTGCGTCTGAGAACTCTTTGACCTTGTTCTTCTTGATATCGTCGAGTCCATCGAGATGAGCGAGCATGTTGCGATCGCCCATGATCTTCCAAAGAACGCCAAGTATTTCGCATCCAGCATCTCGGAGAGGGGCCGCACTTTCTGTGAGCAACTTCTTGGCACCTTCTGCCAATTCTTTTGTCTGCTCGGGCGTTGGTGCTTCTCGGGTCGTCTTCAAGCACCGGGCAAGGAACTTGGCGCTATTCTCCTTGACTTGAGGATTCTTGCTCTTGAGAGCTTCCAGGACATCAACCTGCACATCGCCGAGGCTTGTAGCCATAAATACGGCATCGCAAGCAGCGCCAATAGCGTCTGTCACCGATGCCTTCTTCTCTTTGAAGCGTTCCAGCATTGGCGCGAGAATTTGACTCCGATACTTTCCGAAGGGCTTTCGCAAACCCTTTGCTAAGCACTCAACGACGTTCGCTGCGACTGTCACTACCGCAATATTTGCGTCCTTCATACTCTTGGCGCATGCTCGAATAATGTCGTCGAAGGAACCTTCTTGAATGGCAGGAACGTTGACAGCCGCAAATGTTTCGTCCAAAGCCTCTTTCCTGTCCTTCCATTTGGTGCTTGCGAGTCGGTCGTTGAAATCTTTCGGCACTTTGGCGAGGACATCCACTGCTTCAAATTCAGGCTCAAGGTCGATCTCACCGCCATCCTCACCTTCCTCCTCCTCTCCACCTGCTGCGACTGCTTCAACCTCTCGTTCTTTGGCAGCTCGTTGTGATCGAAGTAAGCGCTCTTGTTTGGGGCTTGGCTCGGCTTTCACGGGCTCAAATAGCTTGTCGAGATCCTTCTGCTGCACTTCCTTGAGCTCAGCCCAGAAGAGAGGTTTCATAGCTTCTCGCAGCCATCTGTAGAGTTCCACTGTGAGGCTCTGTGCTTGCGCTCGCACGTTCTTGTCTGCGTGGCCGAACACCTTTGGCAGCAATTTTATCACCGGCTTCGGCTCGACAGTCTTGCATCCGTAGGCGTGATAGACGTCTCTTAGCGCATCCAAGGCTGCAACGATCATTTTCGGTGTCTTGTGAGAAAGATACGGCAGGAGCTCTTCTATCACAGGATCTGGCTTGTCCAGTTCGATTAGCAGCAATATTGACTCCAGCGCCGCAGCCTTGGCTGCCGGTCTGCCAGTCAGTCCCTTCTCCACTGCTGGGCCCACGGTAACGCCTCTTGTCTTTCGCGCTCCGTCTGTGCCTGCAGCGTCGAGGAAAGCATTATATGCGTTGAGCGCCTCCTGCTGTGCTGCGGCATTTGCGTCGCCCACCGCGCCTTTCCACAGTCCGCTGTCGAGGGTGAACTCGCGCACGATCGGGTCTGAGGGCTGCGCAGTTTTGAATTCCTTTGCCGCTGTCTCGTAACCTCCCTTGCGCGCCTTCCAGTTCTTATGTTGAAATTGGTCAGTGAGTGGCAGTTGAGCCCACTCTTCTTCTTCGCCCATGACGCCGGTCGTGGTCGGGGGGTTTTGGTGGTGTGTCGCGCGGCAGAGATTTTTTTCGAGTCAGGGGATGGGTCGCTCGAGATTATATGAGCTATCGCCCGCTTCGCACTTGCTGTTCAGGAGAAAAATGTCGTGAGTCGTCCAAGTGCGAGGAGTTGCATTAGCAGGCGCTGTTTACGCTGTAGTGCGTAGCAACCAGGAAGCAGCAAGCAGGTGCGGGACGATCGCGGCAGGAACCGAACAGGGGTCTATTGGGCCCTCTCTTCTCTCACCCTCATGCAATATCGCTGCAGGCATTTAGATAGGGCAACCCGCTTGATCTAAACCTATCTCTCCCAGCACGTCAACAACGAGCGAAGACCATGCATCGTACGCAGAGTTGTCCGACTAAGATAGGACAATGTCTAAGCAGTAACCTGTCAGTCGCCACGCAAGATGAGTCTCCTCAGTTAAATTCAAACCGTCTTCGATTGCAGAGAATGAGCGTCACTGAATGGGTGGCCGGATCTCGATTCGTCTGTGAGAAAGATTGCAGCTAGACAATGTGCCCGAGTAACGCTCTATACCTATTGCTCGGGACCAGACTCATTAATTTCTAGACATGCCAACCACCGTTCGAACCATATAGTCGAGTTCCTCATCATGCATGCTGTAATTTCTCAAGTCTTACACCCCTCCGCTCCTCTACACTCGAATCCGGACAACGTTTTGCTACCACTAGTATGACACCAACCAGCCGGAGTCTCCCAAATCCCATAGTACCTCGCATCACAAGTTCCAGGATTTTGATCGATCTCTGGTGGACTTGGGTTCGGACAAACCCTCTGCTGCACGACATCCCTAGCCTGAAGGTGGTGGGGTTTTGAAATCGGTGTGGCACCAGCCATAACCCTGGGACGAGATGAGTGAAGGCAAGAAGAGAGGAAGGAGATACTACGAACGATGTCTCCCTTTTGATCGTATTCCGAGAAAATATTGACCGACTACGTCGTGGAATTGTGTTCTTCTTGAGCTTAATCAATTGGCACAATGGTCGCAGCATTGGCGTCCCTTACTTGGAATATTGATCCGGCGGTGGCGTTAAACCCAGATGATTGTGGAACACATTGGACAGGTTGTTGGCATTCAACGATATGCTGCCTCAAAAGGGATGGCATGAAGCGCGAGTCAGTGACATGCTGGTTGTTCCCCTTTCTGTGTGCTCTTTGGCCGCTCAGCGATAGCTGTGGTTCCCGGCCTGTGTCTGCGGAGGAATGAGCATAGTTATAGAGAAGCAGAAAGAGCTATCCAGTCATAGAGTAGGCGAGCAAAACCACATGTTTGTCGGTATTTATGGCACTCAGCTTGGTGATTAGGGCCCGAATTCATTAGCACCCTTCCACCGTTCATCTATGAGGGCTGCTACCCTACTCCCACTCTTCGGCTGACAAGCGCGCCATGTCTCCCAAGGACTTCGTTGCACGCACAGCTTCATATTCGCGCCTTGATCGTACATTGCCAGCCCTACGACCTCTTGACTCTCAAATGTCCTAGTCGCGGCCTTTCCATTCTTCTCATGGGCGAATGACCACGCATCAAAGAACACCGGATCGGGATGGGCATCAAGGATTTCCGTAAACGCGATGGACATGACTGCATTCTCAACACCTGCATAGATATAAGGCGAATGTGGCGAGGAAGAGGCGAGGTTGTAAATACTGCTCTCGATCGATCGGCTGCGTGACCAGCCGTTTCCACGTGAAGTAAATCCAGCTTGAGAACTGTTGCGTCGAAGGAAGATGTTGTAGTCGCTATATGGATCCATAGGCGCCGCTTTGGCTGACGATTGATTTGCGGCGTCAAGGTGGCTGTAGCACTTGGCGCCCAAGCGCAAATCGAATACCTTGAGCAAATTGTGTCGACTTGTGCCCGCGACTACACGCTCGCGTCCTTGAGGCAAGATACTGTAGATCGCACTGTCATCCGCAATATCGACGTATATTTGCTCAACCTCGCGATCTGATCTCAGATCGTGTAGTCGAATAATGCCATCATAGGCGCCAGAAAGGAAGGCAGTGCCATCACTCGCTGACCCATTGCTCGAAGGAAGCGGCACAATCGAGTAGACGGACGAGTAAGGCTTCTTTGTCTCATCGACCCTGTTCAAATCACTTCTCAAACCAATCTTCCGCGAGCCCTCTCGCGAAAGCCCTGCCTCAGTGATAGAATAGATGTGGATGGGCTCCTCAGATGGTCCAGCCCCGACAGCTAGAGAGGATGATGAAAGGAAAGTCGTGGTCCAAGCTCTATGGTTCGGCGAAGGATGCCCGTCTGCACGGAGACCAGGCTCTATCTCCAGCTGAGTCGATGGGCAGATTTTGGGCTTTTCGGAATCGATCTCGTAAAGCACGATCCTAGAGTCACCTAGAGTTGCTGCCAACAGATCTGCTTGACCTTCCCTTGACAGGAGATCACTGGAACGTACTGCAAGTCCTTGAGTAGCGAAGTATGTTATACGGACATCCTGGTCGTATTCATCCTCGGGATCTGGTAAGCTCACTAGTTGAAGATCACCATTCGCAGTGCCACTAATGATCTTCTGCTTGCCGTCGTCATCGCCTTGGTCTGGCCGCAGTAGGTGAAGTGCAGTTACGTCGTCGCGTCCTTCATTGGCAGAAAGTGGTCTGTATGTAGTCCATCTTACCTGTGTGCGGTCAGCATAAGGTTCACAACGTCATACTGTCATGCTTCTTCGTCTCAAAAATAAAATGCATCATGTGCGGCCCAGGGATGTAGACTGGTGTGCGCCAGTGCACAACTCTGCCACGTCGCATGTGTTTCGCCAGGTCCACGGTGCAGGTTGTTTGCAGGCATGACAGGCTCGCACGGCCGAATAGAGTGCTTGAGCCTTCATCACTCAAACTTGTGTTACGGGAGCATATCCATAGTGCTCCGATCATTTATAGACTCACATCATCTCTACCATCTGCACGGTTGGTGTTCCGCACACAGATCTCTGCACCAGCACTAAATGCCAGAGTCTCTTTACGGTCTTGCCACCTCGGCCCAATCTCTTCATAGACATCGAGCTGAGGTGTAAAGCCTATTGTCTGCCCTCTGGGCCGCCTCCATTTGTCGCTGTGTTTTCGCCCCGGTAACGCGGTGATACGGCCTCTCGGCTCTACGTATCGTGCCACGAATGCACGTTTGTCCCAGGCCTTGGATAATGTGCTCAAGGAACGCGCCGTATCCCGGAATGAAGGTGACTCAATTGGGCAGATGGATGGGAAATGATTCCGTGCGAACGATTTCCACGCGTCATTGGCGACGAACGCGTGCAAGCTCTTGTTGCAGCGTCCTAGGGATGCGACGGACGAGGCGGTCTGGAGATGGTTTCCGATATGGTCCCAGAGCTCAGGTGGCAGGTCAGTCAGTGTCGTACGACGCTTCGTCTCAGAGGCGTTCATGTTACAATACACGGAGCAGTCGTAAAGGTTTCGAGGTGTTAGAAGAACGCGGAAAGTGGCCTCGAGTAGAAGTAGAACTAGATGTAAATGGTGGCGGGTGGCCAGTGACGTACAGTACCGCCGCCAAACGAACCATTGGCTAGCTAAGCGAGTGGTCTGTGCACTGAGACTACATACAGTACAGCTTTTATCACTGCCCGCGTTCTCAACCGCATGGGCCGCGCACATGGTAGCTACTAGCAGCCGACCGAACTTCCTGATCAGTACGCCGACATTCTGGAATTGTCTCCTATACGAGCATTATACGGCAAAGGGCATCCACCCACTGGTGATCGATGCGGATGATGCGATCACGTCTCAAGAATTCTCCATGCAATTATGCTCGAAAATAGATCTGGATCCGGATCTGGCGCATTTTGAGCGGCAGCGAGGTGACAAGGACAAGTATCATCCAATGGAGTATGCCAGCCAGACGACGTTGATTGAGTCGAGTGGCGTCGATGAAAGCAAAGCAGCGAAGAATCTGGGTCTTGATGATTCGGAAAAGAAGTGGGATGAGGAGTTTGGCGAAGATGTTGGCTTGGTTATCCGTGGTTTCGTCAGTCACTCCACCCCTCGCGCGAAAAGAAGCTGTGGCAGCAGCTATGCCTGATTATGAGTGGCTGTTTGAGAGGAGACTGAAGATCAAGGAATGCATGCTTGCCTCTGCCTAGTGAAGCAGCAAGTCTAGTTCCAAAGATCTATCAGCACAGCTGACAAGGGGAATAATGCGGTAACCAAGGTCGAATACTTACGATTACAGGAGCATGCAGCATGCGTTCCATCCCTTCGATTGAGTGACCAATTATGAAGCGACTTCAGTCAGTACGTGGCGAATATTCGAACGATTGTATTTTGATTTTAAATCACGACCCCTGTCTATCTCTAACATGGAGCTCTAATAGCTCTACCTCGCTATGTCCGCTTTCGTTCCTCCCAGAAACTAATGGAATCATTGACCATTGAGCTTGTCCTTGTTCCTGCCGAGCCAGTTCACAACAATTTGTCCGGCCCCAGCAATGTCCTTAATAGTTTCGGACGAGATCCCTTTACGCTTCTCAAGACCTATTCCAAACGGTCAACAAATCTGGCATTGAAGTATGAGAGAATCTGGACGAAAATACCGACCAACCTGAAGTTCAGCCTCACGCTTGCTGATCATTCCGATAATTTGACCAACACCCCGGGCAAGAATTGGTGCCAGAGCGCCGAGCCCTGCCTCAGCCTCAGCCTCAGCCTCGCGCTTGGTGAGATCAATATCATCGAAAATTGAGGCGGCAATTGAACCGAACCCTGCCTCAGCCTTAGCCTCAGCCTCGCGCTTGGTGATAATATCCGATATGATTGTCGCGGCAATTGGAAGAAGAGAGCCGAACCCTGCCTCAGCCTCAGCCTCAGCCTCGCGCTTGGTGATATCCGAGATGATTGATGCGGCAATTGGAAGAAGAGCGCTAATCCATGGCTCTGGTGCTGGGTTGCGTGCAGCAAGCTGGAGAGCGCGAGCCTGGCGGCGGGTCGTCTTCGGGGTCGTGGCGCCAGTGGTAGCAGTGTTAGCGGTGGTGGCCTTCTGTGCTGCGGCCTCAGCATTGGCAACTGTGTCGGCCTCTACCTGCATCATGTTTGCCATCTCCAAGAGAGGGACCATAACGGCCTGGAGGTCATCCATCAGCTTAGGAAGAGCCGACTCCTCGGCTTCGACCAGTGGAGCCAACTGGTCACCCTCCGCTTGGAGAGCAGGGCCGACCTTCTTCAGCTCGTCTGCAACCTTGGCATCCGTGGCCGCATCGCCTGTGGAGTCGGTCTCGACGACTACTGGGCTACGCTTGTCGAGGAGCTGTCCGAGTTTGGTGTCACCATCTGGCCTCAAAAGGGCGACCTTTGTCGTGGATTAGCATGTGAGAGCCAGACTGGCAGACAAGCCTACCTCGACCTTTGGTGCAGCAAGGCATTGCGTAGCACAGAGGGCCAAGAAGACCGTAACAGCAAAGGAGTGCATGGTGTTGTAAGAGAGTCTGTTGACCAAGCCGCTGGTTCTTCTGATCTTGTTGCCTGTTGCTGATGACCTTCGAGTTGAACGCCTCGAAGGCACTTTATATGCTTCTTAGAAATACCAAGCTGTCAAGTCCTCTTTGGCTGTAACGGCGTTTTCTTGTCTTCGTGTGGTCGCACTACCTCGATATGGTGGCACTAAAAGAGCACTCAATCGTGCCCCAAATCATCGCACACCGAGAATCTGCAGTAGGAAACCACCGAAAGGAATCTGCCAAGGCCGTCGCTTCTGTTCAATGTCGGGGAAATGGTACCTCTTGGCCATACTGGCTGGTATCGCACTCAGTTGAGAGTTGTGAAGCGAGACCCAGATTTCAGATTCGACAGAGAACAAAGCGCTCCTGCAACTGCAGGGTTTTCACTTTTGCAGCTGAGAAGAATGCAGATTGACGGAAATTCACTCTCATCCGTAGTAGATTCTCATGTGCACTCCGAGGTCGACCTACCCGGGGCGTGCGAACCTTCTGGGCTTGTCTGCGGAGTGAAAAGACATCACATGCGCACGAATACCGATATGTCCATGAATCGATGGAAATGGGAAGATACCATGTATCCATGGTATCCAAGCGATCTACGAAACAAATGTCGTCTCACCACGAACGGATGCTGTGAAGCCAAGACTTGTCCTAGTGGTCTCTGAATACCGTATTGCGCCGAAGGATGTGCCACAATCTGAAACAATAGAACCGGTCTTTCAAGGCCGATATTGGAAAGATGGAGCAAGCCAAGACGGAGCTTGAAGGACTTCAGTGAAGCTTGAACAGTCGGCATGAGATAGACTTTTACAGGGGTTTACTTACAGATCTACAACAGGTCGACAGTTGACGAAGCGGTTGATCTAGTATTTTGGCAAGAGGGCGGGTGTTGAAGCATTCACATCATACTAGTCTTTCTTCGTATCTTGCGTCCCTGGACAAGAATCGTTGATACATTGCGTGTCCTTCGACTTGAGCAGAGCCTTGAGCAGAAGCATGGTTCGGTCAGCGTGCACTGTTACCCTGGCTTCCACGTGCGAAGTGACTTTGAGGCTCTGTGCAAACCTGCATCGCGGAAGGTGTTTCCAAGCATTGAACGGGAAATAGAGAGGTCGATCTGATCAAGTGAGTGAGTAGATCCCCGAACGAGAGTGTCGTGAGGGAACTATTTGATAGCCCTTGCAAGTTTAAAATGGACAAACAACATGAATCTTCATATAAGCAGAGTCTAGGCAGTGGAGATTACAGTGAAGTGATGAAGACGAGTGCTAAAATTGGTGGCTAAAAAACAAGAAATAATGGACGACTGGCGGAAATATCGAGCGGACACCAGAGCAAAAGAGAACCCAAGACGCCCGAGTAAATCACTGCAAGAAAGCGCCATGTATCTTCCTCATATGCTCCCCCAACTTATCGCGAAGATGGAAGGCTCGAGCACCGATGCGGTCACAGCCAGTGATAGGACAGTCGTGAGTTGGCGACCAGTGCTTTTGGAGTCATGTGTCGTTCCAGCTCGAACTTCCTGTCGTAAAGTGTGGTCGAGGAGCATAAGCCGCATCGGAGGTTCTTGGTTGGTTGACAACCTGGTGGTATGGAAGTCACATCTCGGCAAATGATAATTTTCATCACATGTAGGATATTGTCCCTCGAGATTGAAGCATATGCACGACTGCCTAAGGGAAGTCAGTAAGAAAAAGTCTCACCAGTCGAATGCGGTTCGCGTGGTTGGCAAACCGCCTCCTGCAGCTCTTCATGCAACTGAGTCAGTAAGGACCATTCGTTGCTTCGTTGTAGTTCGCAAAGGCGTCAACGCATCAAAGCGTCAGAATTCCGGACTCTGCAAGGGAAGGCCTGGCCTGGTCTGTGTTTTACGTCTCAGCACAATATGAATACCTATACAACCATCAACCTCGCCGAGCAGGGTCAAGACACTTCTGGTCTCCCTTCCGCCTCGCCGGACTCCCATGCCTATTTCTAGGCGTCAAGTACTCCTCAGGCACATCATTCCAATTCGACGTGCTGCCCATTGTTCCAGGAATCTGCTGCTGTGGTCGCCGCGGCTCTTCATCATCAGTATCATAATTCACATCTCCATCCCTCCTCCTGTCTAGAGGCTGCATCTGTACACTCGAACCGGGAGGCGGAGAATTGGTGGTTGCGCCATCCATGTATGGTGGCGCACTATTTTTTGCCTGATTCACGAATCCCTGGCCAGGCTGCCATTTGAGGCCCTTTCGTGGTGGTGATCCAGGCAGAGATGGCATATATGTTTGATGTCCAGCCTGACTATTCCAGTACGCTTGTTCTCGCATCCTTTGCTCGCGGTCACGAGCGATGCGGTCTTTTGCTTCGTGGAACTTGGGACTAGTCTCCCATTGCCAGCCATCACCTGTCGTATTGCAGATTGGTAGGAACCAATACTTTGGGTTCGGGCCCATGACATGGACGACGTTTCGCTTCCAACCCAGATCGAAAGCGTTTGGCAGCTTTTCACTGTCCACTTCATCAAGGTAATTCTGATATCTCTCCTGCTCGCGCTGAGCTTCCATGGAAGCATACGAACGCTGCAAGCTCTGATGCGCAGGTGATGAGCCTGCTGCGGCAGAAGGCGGGACTGGTGATGGGTTCCGAGAGTTATGTAAAGAACCATCTCCCTCTTCTGGCCTGAGGACTCCAGGAAGTGCATTCGCATGTATCTCCTTAAGCCGGTCGGTCATTGACTGGTTGTTTGGCGAGGCTCTTCCAGAAATGCTCCCCTCAGCCGCTAGATTCCGTCGATTGGGATCATTGAGCTGATTCTCCATGCTCTTCTTCAATGGACTCAGATATCTTGTCTTCTCTAGACTTTCAATCGTGGTTTGCCCACTCAGCACCAAATAGATATGCCATCCGGTGAAAGCAGAAAGAACCAATCCGATTATGCCTCCCAGCACCGAGAGCAAGATGGTGTTGACTACCAACATGCCTTGCATCGTCTGCACACGATCATTGAACTCCTGCCAGACCCAAAACGCACTGACCAAGAAATCCGTCCAGCAGAACAGACTGGTATAGACCAAGAACAGGATGAAGGCCTTGTAGTTGCGAAGTCCAACACAAGTCGCCAGCCAAGGACAATGGTGATCCATCTTCAGAACACATTTCCGACATGTCGAACAGTGATGTGCCCTATCTGGCTTCACGCTCTTGCACTTCTTGCAGTATCGCGGCTTTCCTGTGCTTTTAGCAGTCACAGATCCATTCATCCATTCACGAGGTACAGTCGCAGCTTCCTCAACATCATCATCTTCATACTGTAGAAGTCCTTCGTATTCTCCCCTTCTCCCACTGCCTCCATGTCTCAGCCCACTCCCTTTTGAGCCGTCGATCGGCGAGCCTGGATCTGTGAACACTGCGATTGTATAGCTGACGTTCGCCAATGTGTAGAGGATTATGCCGATGCCTGCGCGGAAATATGGCGCCCAGTCACTGTAAGTAGCGCCTATGAAGCTGACATTCACTAGGACGTATACAGCCCAAGAAGTGAGACCATATACGAAGACTAGCGGGAAGTATGCGAAGGTCGTACAGCAACATCGCTCAATCTTTCGTGCCCAGGACTTCCTCCGTCGATGAAAGGACGGAGATCGTGTTGTCGTCGGAGCTGCAAGTGTGGGCATCGAATCGAAAGAAGATGCCATGATGGACGTGATGGAGGAGGACTATCGCGGACACGGGGAAGGAAGGAGCATGTTGGGCCACTTTCCAGCGTGTTGAAAGGATGTGGTGATCGTGAAATCTGATATTGGATGCCTGTTGTCGTTCTTCAACAAATGTCGTAAGCAGAACACGAAAAGCCTTTGCATCTTGCATTGATCTGCACCACGAGGAGACGCTGCACGCACAGCTGCGTCGCGCATGACAGGGATCTTCGGAACGATCCTGCCGAGATCTCTCTGGCAAGGCAACTTCTGTCTGTGTATCGAACATACACCTGCACCACGTCTCGACTCGACAAGCTTCTGTCAATTCGAACACAGTGAAACACTCCGATTCAAGTCTGTACTCTTGTTCTAAGCCAGCTCGATATGTCAAACTCCGACTCCGCCTCCCTATCAGCACAGATCAACAAGCTGAATCTTGGCAATGATACTGCTGTATGTATTGTTATACTAATTGCAAGACTTCGCAATGATTTTTTGAACGGCTTGATCTGACTATCTCTCCAGTCTTTGAAATCGACCAAGACCGGCACCGAGACTGAACCTTCCGAGCTCATAGCAGTAGTTGATGATCTCCTGAACCAGCTAAGTGCAAAGTTCAGTAATGTCAGCGCAGATATGCTAGGGAAACGTGGGTCTTATAACCCCCTGACCAGAGCGAGTTGTGTCACTAACAGATGCCATGACAGTGGACGATATGTCAAAGCGGCTCGATGCTCTGGAAGCTCAGATACAAGCTGGCAACGCAGCAGCTGCGGCTGGAGATGATGATAAATGAAGCTCAGCGGAATTTCCATGGCCACATTAGCGAGGAGTTTTGGCGCTGTATAGTGTCAGTGTGCGATAGGTATAGATTGGTTGGATTTGTTATAATTCAATGCATATTTCTTTGCCATCTTCGGCTTGTAAGCGCTTCCCAAATACATGCCCTGCTAGTCTGAACGCCACCTCCCAACAAGCAAATGGTATCATCCCAGGTACATTATACAACTATCCCATCATGACTCGCACCCTTGATGTAGTACGAAAGACAAATGTTAACTCAATATCTTATCACCACACCACTGCCTATTACTTCTGGGCCAAATCTGCTTTTGATATTTTCAGGCATACCTGCAGCGCTGCCCGGAAAGCCATCATTTTTAGCTTGGACTTTGACTTTCTCCATGAGCCTACTGACCGGTAGGCTAGGCGCTTGCAGCTTCTTGACCATTTGCACTCGTTCGTCGTCATCGTAGGCATGCAGGGCATAGTGTTCTCGTATCAAGCGTTGCGACTCTGGATGCGATGCAGCATATACCTTATGTGTGCAGCCGTCCAGCGCGCACACCCAAGTGTCTTCTTGGACTGGATCTTCAACGTGTCCGATCTTGAGGGGCCGTACGGGCAGATCTGTTGTATGGTCGATGGCATCTGTACTGCTGGTCGTCGAGGATGCGGCTTCAGGTGAGGTTGGTATATCAATTCCTTCATCGTCATGTGCCTTGCTATTTCGTCTCTTCGGTCTTCTGCGCACTTGCTCTACTTCGTCTCCATCTTCATGCTTTCGCTTGCCACTAGTAGGTGACGGCGGGTCAAGGTCATTAACTCCATCATCTTCGTCGCCGCGAGGTGGTCCTTTGCCTCCTCTACAAGATGCAGACTTGCTTGCTTTGCTAGTACGAGGCCGTAATGAGGATTTGTTCTTCTGATTGCGTGCTCGTATCTCCTCGTCAGAATCTTCGTCTTTTGCGGGCGTTGCGACTGCTTGAGGTTCAGGCTCACTATCTTCTTCGGGTATTGACGCAACATTCTGTCTCGTCCGGCGTGTGTTTGTGCCTTTAGTCTTTGGCGGAGGCATCTCTTGGACAGTCTCCTCGACTTCTTCCACCATGCTCTCAGACCCGAAAACTGTCGAGCTTGTGTCCGATGTCCCATCTAAAGCAAGTTTCTCGACCGGGCCATTTCTTGCTGGCCTCACTCTCTTTCGCTTCAAAGTGCTAGTGGTCGCGGTCGTATCTACTGAATTCTTCCTTGTATGTCTGGACTTTGGCTGCTCTGACTTCACAGGCTTTGAAACTTTTTCCGGCTTCGACTCCTTCGTTTCTCCCAATGGTTCTTCCCTCTTTCGTGCCTTCGCGATCACATCAGGGAACTTCCCGTGTAGGTGCTTGTAGATGGCGGATCTGCTCCATGATAGACCTTCTTTCCCAGCTAACATCGAAGACATAAGAAAGTCCTTGTGCTTGTAAATCATCTCTTGTCCTTTGCTGTGGTCGTCGCTCCCTAGCACGGTGGCATACTTTGCGAACAGCTCAGCTGCGGTATAATCCGGTAATATCTCTTTTGTCTTTCCTCGACCTTTTATGCGTGGTGTACGATACGCATCGGCGACAAAGTACAACGCATCGACCGCTTCGCACATATCGGCGTATATGCTCTGGTACTTCTCCGCAGGAGAAAAGGTATACCACCCCGCCTTTCCTGCTACCCATATAGCGGGCGTGCCATCGTATAGTTGGCCATAACTGAACATGCGCACATCCTCAAGAACTATCGGGACGCGTTTCGCCTTGCCTTTGGGAAGTTCTAGGTAGAGGTTCTGGTCTTCGTCTTCCAATGGCTCTAGCTGGCCTACGACAGTCAAAGGGTAACCCGCTGCTGCCTCCAAGATAGGGACTAGATCTTGCGGTCTGCCAGGAAGATGCGCATATGCATTTGTAAGGGCCAATTCAGGCCATTCGTCTGTGTTTTGCAGCTCTGGATCGCGGGGCGCAAGCAGATCGAGTTCTAGAGTCGGGTTGGCCATGTCCGTTGTCGCGAATCGTTAGTCATATGAGAATTGCGTTACTCTAGCTTATGCGACTGTCATAAGCATGTTGTGGACTCGTGGAAGGTCATGGGTGGTGATTGAGTGAGTGGCAGTGAGAGGTTGAGCAAAGCGCGGTCGCGACTTCACGCTGCGCTGCTGAGTTTGGATCTGATCGGGAGCAGCAACAGCCGACGTCTCGGCTGGCATTGCCGAAAACTGTGGGCCAGCTCCGACATTTCAAAGCTTCACTCGCGTCGCTTTCACATGCTATGTTGCTAACCTAGCCGTTCTCTCTTCAATGGGCGGTCGCGAGATCTTGTGGCGATCACTAAAACACGCGACTTCTCTCAATCCAATTTTTGCGGCACCAAACATGTCTAGCCCGGTTCTCGAAGGCGTATTCGGTATGGTATGGCTTCAATGCGCGGAAGCATTACTCGCAGGCCGTCGCAAATCGTGCTAATAGAAGGGTCATAGCCATCAGCAAGCCGCCCGGCATAAGCTCAGCACAGGTCATTCGTGACGTCCAAGAACATTTCAACCCATCAAAACTCTTCCGTCCGTGGCTCGATCGCGAACAGGAGAGAAATGCAGCACTGCCGCCACAGCAGCAGAGACGACGAAAATGGAAAGGCCGAAAGCAAAAAGACGTCAAGATGGGTCATGGTGGTACCTTGGATCCGATGGCAACTGGTGTGCTGATCCTGGGAGTTGGAGCTGGAACGAAGGAGCTTGGCCATTTCTCGACAGAGTGCACCAAGAGCTACGAGACAGTAGTTCTGTTTGGCGCCGCGACTGATACGTACGATACCGAAGGAAAGGTCGTAGGTCGTAAATCGCACGAGCACATTACAAAAGAGCAAGTTGAGCAAGCATTAGCACAGTTCAGAGGCAAGGGCATGCAGAAGCCGCCGATATTCTCTGCTCTAAGAGTGCAGGGGAAACGGCTTTACGAATATGCACGAGAAGGAAAGCCACTACCTGACGGCTATGAGATTGAAGAACGTCCAGTGGAGGTCAGCGAGCTGGAAATGATGAATTGGTATCCTGGAGGCACACATCAATGGCATTGGCCTGATCGTGAGGCCGACAACTCGGAGAAGAAGCTTGCAGAACAAGCCTTGCACATCGAAAGCGATGCTGCTGCCACTTCCGCGAACGGAGAGTCATCTGCGAAGCGAAAAAGAGAAGAGCACACGGAAGATGGAGCACCCACACAAACATCTCCTAAGCGATCGAAAGCCGATGCAGAGATCGCAAGCGCCCCGGCAGGATCAAATACTATACCGGCTACCATCAAGCGTCTAACGACAGCGGAAGGAGCTCAGCCTGATACAGAGGTGACTCAGCCTCCGAAGGACGATGCTCAGCCTGCTATATCAGACACGCCACTCACCACTAAGCCTTCTGAAGTGGAAGTCGAAACCGAGGCTAAAAGCAAGCCTGAGTCTGAGCCTCAAGATACTGCCATGACTCGGGTACAGCCTTGCCCAGCTCCAGCCGTGCGGCTACGAATGACTGTGACATCTGGCTTCTACGTTCGATCATTGTGCCATGACCTCGGAGCCGCTGTTGGATCACTAGCGATGATGAGCGAGCTCTCAAGAACAAGGCAGTCCGACTTTGACTTGAGGAATAATGTGCTGCAGTACGAAGACCTCAAGCAAGGAGAAGAAGTCTGGGGTCCGAAGGTACAGAAGATGCTTGAAGACTGGCAAGCACGGAAAGCAGGAAAGGGTTGAGAACTGCAATCAGCCGGTGTAATGTATTTCCACGTGGAATCACAGCCCAGTCCAGCCTCTGCAAGGTCATCAAGCGTCAGCCAGACACACTTCTCCAAGCTTCACTTTGCCATCCCACCCCTCATAATCATCACTGAATATACCCCAAAGCCCTAAACGCCTTATTCCTAATCTCCTCAATCGTCCTATCCTTCCTCATCGCATACTCCTGCATACTCTCCCCCGCCTTCTCAGTCGCCTCCGCACATTCCCTCTTAACTCTCGCATACAACTCCACATCCTCAGGATGTTCCTTCAACCAATCCCGAAAAATCCGATGTCGTGCGACTTCAGCACAGTCCGGTCCAAAAACATGCAAGTTCACTAGAAATCCATCTGACCCTTCATCGATAAAAAATCGATGTTCATGCCAAGCTGGTTCTCGGAGTAAGAATGTGAACTGAGCGGCTTCCAGAGCTGGCACGTAGGAGGGTTCGTCGTGGATGTTTTTCACGACGAGGTCGATGTCAATAATGTCTTTTGCTGGGATGTTGGGGACACTGGTTGAGCCGACGTGGACAATTTCTTGGATGACTTCAGGATCTAGCGCTTTTTCGATGCGGGCTTTTGCTGAGAGAAATCTTTGAGGCCAGGCGGGATTGTATTCGACGATTGAGACTTTGTAGGGGTTCTTGCGATGGGCTATTCTTTGGGTAGATTTTCCGTCGTCTGGGGGTGGGTGTAAGATTTTCTGGATGTCTTCTTTGGTGGGTGGCATTGTGGTTCGAAATGGAATGATTGATCACTTGGGAAGAGTTATACAGGGAAGAGAAGTTACGGCTGATTGCAATGCTTCGCACAAGTTCTTGCTGTAGTTATTATTGATTTGAATCATGCAGAACATGGCATGATACGGTGAATGCTGCCTTGAAGGTCTCCATTCAGCCGCCGCTCCCAGATCGTCTAGACTGTGGGACCAAGTTTAGATTTCGGCTGGTCGGCAACGCCAGTGATCCCTGCTTCATCCAGCCAGGCGTCCCTGCCGAAGTGCTTTGCAATAACTACCGTTCATTAGGGACTCTTTCGTCTTTGGCACAGAAACACTATGCTCCCATTTCCATAGCATCGCTCTGTTTTGGAAGCACGACTTCGATGTTCAGAAGACGTTCAACGCACTGCATTTATTGATGGGCTGTCGAAGTGATATCATGGTGAAATAAATCATGGGGAATGTCAAGACGGGAAGTACATGTATGTGAAGTGGCAGACCAGCGATGCTAAAAATCTTTAAGGAAAAAATGTAAAAGCTCTCACCAGGTAGATGAATTCCAATTCCAAAGTTCAAACAGCATGTGTACCGACATTCACCTAACATCAGACTAACTTATCCCAAAGTCGGTTAGTGCGTGTTCTCGTCTTCCTCCGAGACAAAGGAATCTGCTAATACAGAGGGAATTATGTAGACAGGAAGCCGCTGAAAAAGTAGGTATCGGCGCGATTCCGGAAACAGGCAAATCCCCTGCAAATTAGTACTATAGCGACCTAATTATCGAACCCTGCGGTTACCTAGCATTTCTAACCTTACCTGCTACTAAATATGTTCATAGTATAGGCGTTATTTCAACGATTGAAGGTGTTGTTATTATTGCTATATAGACTATTCTTTCTATAGAGACTATTGTTACTATAGAGACCTTATTCTTACTGTAGAGACTATTCTTACTATAGGTAGAGACTGTTCTTACTAGAGATTTTTCTAGAACCTTGTTAGACCGCTATTTATAGCAATTACTACTACTACACGCTAAGGCATACTACGAATAAGGTTCTTAATGTATTCTAGTATAATTAGCTCTTCGAATGCCCTTAGAACACGCTCTTAAACCTCTTCTTAGCTACTTAAGTACTAGCTATAGATGTAAGCCTTAACCTTAGTAAAGTAATTCTTAATAGGATTAAGGTTAGGTAAACTAGTAGGCTATAGGTCCATTACATTAATGCCGGCATTAGTAAGCCTACTAGCCGTATATTTCGAGGTATATAAAGGTACGCCGTCGTACATAAATAGCGCGTGTTAGAGGTGTTGTAGTCGTAGATATATCTCTTCTTAGAAGGTAGTCGTATCCTCGATAAGCTCGTTATTGTTGCGGCAGGTGTACGCCGCCTCCACGAGGCAGGAGTATACCGCCGCCTCTAGGTAGATAGACATAGAGGTAGCGTTCATAGATAGACATTAATTACATATACTTACACATTAGCTCTTATTTAGTCTAGACGTACTAACTAGTAGTACTATAGGTTCGACCTTCTTCTCGATTAAAATAAGCGATCGATACGCTTTAGACGACCGAGATCTACCCCTCCTACCTATCTACCCGGTTCTACCTAAGGCACCCGGTTCTACCTAACTCCGCCCGGCCTACCCGGGCCTTAGTAAAAGAGCTCGCAACGAAATAAGGCCCTCTAAGAAGAAACTTCCGTATAGATATAACGGTAAAAGCTACTTAGTAGTACTACCTTAGTACCCTATATTACTATATAGCCTCTCGCACCTCGCGAGCACTTTCCCTTTTAGGCGATCGGGTCTATCCGATACCGACCTTACCTCCTACCCGCATTAGTACGCTCCTAGCTTCCCTTAGAGATTAGGACCTAAAGACGGAAACTACTAACCG
>LFZN01000255.1:0-43393 GCA_001578235.1 Pseudocercospora eumusae | reverse complement strand
TAGTCCCTTTACTTTTTACTTATAAAGTAGATAATAGGAAGGAGTAAGCGGGTAGATTCGAGCGAAGATCGCCGCTTTTAAGGAGGGAAGCGCGCCTTAGGGAGCCTACGAGTAAGGGGAAGAAGGTAATAACGATATAAAGGGGTAGGTAGTAGGCCTATTATAGTAGGGCTACGTAGAAAGAGCTATAAGTTACTATTATAAGTAAACTATAACGTGTAGAAGTAAAGTAAAGGATAATAGAAATAATATTAGGGGGGGTACGTCCGCGACTTTTCGGGGGGAAGGTACCTCCCTACCTACGGAGACCGGCGGAAAACGACCGGGGGAGGGGGGTATTATGAAGGGTAAGACCCTAGGCTTAGCATAGGCCTAAAGCCTTAGGCCTATGCGATAGCTTAGCTTTCCCGCGGTACTATAGCCTACCTCTTTTATAGCGGTCCTCGTCTAGGACCTCCCTTCCTTCCTTCTTTATCGAACCTATTGAATACTACTTTGAGCCTTAGTGTATACGTAGCTCTCCCGTGACATAATATTATAAAGACTATATACTAGGGTATAGCTGTTCTTGTTAACGTCCCGTTCGAGCTATAGGAGTCTCGTACTTAGGCGAGTTCATTCCGCACGACTTTAGGCTAGGTTACTCGATATCCATTATTAGCTAGATAAGACTCTACGACTATAGGACGAGTCTATGCTCCTATACTAGCTCGAGGAACCGTACTAACTTACGAGCTCCCGAAGAAGAAGAAGAGGGCTATACGAAGTCGGAAAGCTACTCGTACCTAGGCTAAAGATAACGAATAGACTACACTAGATCTAATGCTATTAGTACTAATTAACTAGGCTTAGTTTATTAGAGAGCTAGGTAGTCCTATCGTGCCCTCCGACTTCGTCCGCTTCTACTATTAGGATGTTAGCTACGACTATCGAGCGACTAGAAAGCTTTATGCTAGTCGTATAGTTATAATATAGATTAACAAGCGTAAGCCGATAAAGCGTAATGCCTACTTTAATTATAAGGGTAATACGGGCATTATAGTACTATAGATTATACCGCTCGTTACATACTACATCTTACTAGGCTAGACTCGAAACGTACTTAGAGTTAATTAGTAATAGAACGAGCTCTTTCTTTAAGACGGCTAGTTTTACTTCCTACCTCTATCGGACGTACGACCATTTAATCTCGGTACTATCGCGATGCATTATGCTTACGGAAGTAAAATTCTATACGAGGCTCTACTACGAGACAATTATAACTATATTATCCGCCGTATTATTAGTCTAAATAGCGATATACGGCCTATCTATATAGCTTACCCGATCCGCGGAGAGCTCGAGATTATAGTATTCGGTCGTCGACATCTACTCGATACATTCGTAAGCGTATCTAAGGTTATCTCTATACTATATCTCATGTTTATCGACGGCTTTAGACTCTACCGTAACATGTATCGTTCACTAATGGGGTAGTACATTATCTTAGCTAGTCTAAGTATATAGGAACGTAACCGGATCTCTAATGTCCTTCCCTTTACGCTTAGACCTTATAGTAGCAATTTCGACGATGTTGTATAGGCTATCTCATCGCCTTTATAGGCCCTAGACTCCGGAATATAGCTCGAGCTACTAGATAGTTACGGTAGCTAGGCTATTATCTATACCTTTCCTCTCGCATATACGGGCGATATGCCTTAGTAGTAAGAGAACTTAGGTATGCTCGGTCCTATAGCTACTATATTATGCCGAGCGTACTTTACGAATACCGACGATCGTAGTAACCTCGACGTTAATATGTCCGATCTACGATTCTACTACGAAGATGCTCGGATCCGTTAATATATAGCACCGATAGTAGTAATAGCTCGTACTAAGTATAGCCGATAATATAGAATGCTCGAAGACCCTCCTATACTAGCATAGTTGTTACTAGTACTCGACATTATCTTGTTACGGCCTTTAGATCCTATACATTCGGAGTTTAAGGGCATAACTAGTATATTCTACGAGGTACTACTTACTAAGATTCTTACTAACGATGCTTAAGTATAGTATAGCATAACTATTCTTCGCAAGTTCCCTATGCCGCTAGGCTAGAATCGTCTTTAGTTACCTCTCTACTACCTTACGTAGTATAGCCTATCCGAGTACGCCCGCTAGTCTATTATAGTACCTATTACCTTCCGGGTATAGCTACAAGAGAAGCACATTAAGCTATCGTTCCGTAAGGCTATACTAAGCATCGCCTCGTAGCAAGGTACTATGCTACACTAAGTAGCCTTTAAGCTAAGCTAGGCTTTTTAGATCTAGTAAGCTAGTATTCCTATGTCTACGATTATTACACGCTTCTACTCGGCGTTAGCCCGATCTAATGTTAATCTTATGTCTAAGAAGACTAGCATAGCTTAGATGCGAGTTAACCTTATAACTAAGATAGTCGCTATGCGACGCATTTTCTAAGAGCTAATAGAGTGTACTATAGTATCGAACATAAAGAATCCGCATACTAGGGCTCGTAGCCGTAGCTAGAGTCTTCTAGTCGTAGGCACTAATATCGCATAAAGCTAGACTCTAGGAGGCCTTAAAGAGACTAAGGGTGCCGCCGAATATCGAAGCATAGCTAAGCGACCGAATGTTCACATTAGATAGTACTATTATAATACGATTGCCGAGTATGCCTTAGCTAGTAACTACAATGTGCTTGCCGGTAAGGCTAAGCATAAGACTATAAAGTAGTAGATTTACTATACTAACTACATTAACCCCGAGCGTAATCTTCTTAAGCGATAAGGCCTTTTAATAACTATACGGCTTATCTTATAGGGCGCCTTTAAGGACTACGACTAGTTAACCTCGGAGGTAAACGACTTGTTCGAGAAGAATCCTTAGCTTTTCGAGAGTATGCTTCCGCGGTCTAAATAAGCTAGAGGTAATAATCGATCTATACTTAACGGTATCGATAAGATTATCGGTAGTACTAATTACTCTAACGTTACTATAGGTAACCGGCTTCTTCTATACTACTATAAGGAATTTCTTTAGCTACTAATTAAGAATAACGGCATAAAGAACGACTTCCGTATTACCCTATAGAGCGTATACTAGTACGATTACAATCGTTAGAACTATACGCCATTAACTACGGATATAATCTACTAGTATAAGCGCTTTAGGTATAACGATAAGCTAACCTAGCGCCGTGCTATCTACCGTCGAGGCGACTTCGTACGATACCGGAACGATACTAACATTAGCCGCATTAACTAGATCTTTACACACCGTACTATTAAGGGCTTGTCCTTATTTATGCGTGTTACACTACTTTAATTAGACAACGCTCGTAATAAGGACCTAATGCTTTAGCTACTAATCTATAAGCTAACTAATAAGGAGATTACGATTAGTATAACCGCTATCGTTAGTAGCAAGGTTTAGATGGTTCTAGTCGTTGGATAGGGCCTAGACATAATACGAGGCAAGGCATTAGTAGATCTTAAGGCTAGCGAGCGTGTGTTATTTGTTAACTAGGACCTATAGTTCCTTTAAGGTATAAGAACATATACTTATTACGCTCTATAATGCTAACTCCTATAAATACCTTAGTCTTTACTCCTTATTATGCTCCTAAGTCCGGCTTTAGGTATGCTCTTACACTCTTCAATATAGTAACTTATACTAACTACAACGTATAGCCTACTAGAGTCTAGATACTATCGTTTCCTACAACGGGTATGTTATACTAGGCCTCTATCTAGGATAAAAGCTAACTATATAATAGATTACTAAACACTCCTTTCGTAAACACCCCTTTAGCTAATACTCCTTTCGCAAACACCCCTTCAGCTAATACCCCTTTAGCCAACACTCCTTTCGCAAATACCCCTTTAGCTAATACTCCTTTCGTAAACACTCCTTCAGCTAATACTCCTTTAGCTAATACTCCTTTCGTAAATACTCCTTTAGCTAATACTCCTTTAGCTAACACTCCTTTCGTAAATACCCCTTTAGCAAGGTATGTACTTAGAGCCTAATCTTAAGCTAGTCGCTAACTCTAATAGTTTTCCTTTATATCGATCCACATAAGCCCTCCGATACCTACTATTCAATTATCCGTCCACGACATTCCACGCATCGATCTATACTAAGTAATAGCTACGAACACGACTACGAACACGACTACGACTACGAATAGGGCATATATAGCTTAGAGGTTAATAGGATTAGAAGCGTAGTATAGCGTAGCGTATAGATTAGTAGATAGTAGCTAGTAAGTAGACTGCAAATAAGAATTAGCTATATAAAAGCTAGTACTATATGTCTAAGCGTAAATAGTATCTATCGGATTATCGTAGAGCCGTGTATTTAGTAGAAAGCTATAGCTACGGTAGAAAATTATGTCTACGGTAGAGGCGTAGTTACGGTAGAGCTATTACTTATAGTAGAGCTATTATCTATAGTAGAGCCGCTGTCTACGGTAAAGACCTACTTCTACGGTAAAATCTAATTATACTAAAGCTTAGCACCTTCTAAAGACATATTGCGACCGTACATACCTATTAACCGCATCTACAAATAAATAGGAAGATATGAAATAACCCTAGTTTAACGGTTATTATCGTCTACGGAAGATAGAGCGCAACGGTAGCTATACCGTAAATTTACGGTATAACCTAACCCCAGGCCCCGCTAAGGAAAGCTATCACAGCCTATCAGGGCCGCGTCACGCACCAAGCCTCGGCTAATCCCGCGCATACAGACATATTTAGATAGAAAATTTCCGCGCTCATCTGCTCAGTGGCATGGGATTATGACCAAATCACAGCGGGCGTGTGGCGCAGTGGTAGCGCGTCCGCTTTGCATCAGTCAGATGAGCTTGCGGAAGGGCTAGGGTTCGATCCCCTACTCGTCCATCAGAAGAACTTGTTTTTTTTTTCTTTTCAGCGCACTTTGGGGTGAAGATGGAAGCGTATGGTCTTTTTGCCATCTTGAAGGCCATTCAAGCATATCCAGTGTAGATTTGCTCGACGGAATATTTCTCTTGAACACTGATTATGAAGCTCCGGTAGGTAGACTTCCCTTTTTGCTGACTTTGACTTAGAGATTTCAAGAAAGGCAAAGAACATCCTTCATAGCTCACAAGGGGACTGAAATCATAGCGGTCGTGTAGCGTTTGCCTGTGAGTGGCAGGTCCGGTTTCATTTGCATAGGGAGATTGGACGCTTCGAGAAAAAGCAGATTGTGCGACTTTCTTACAAAAGCTGTTAGCGGGACCTGTGTGCAGACTTCTTCACTGGAGCGAAGGGGTCTTCAGAGGGCGTGAGGAGGAAGTGAAGTCTGAAGTGCACTGAGACGTGAAGTCGAGGTTGGGTTGCAGACCACTTCACGCCTTTCTCAACTGGCCGCGATCAGCAAAAGATAAACATCATGGAAACCGCTGATACACCCGCGCTATTGCTCCTGGATCTGCCGCCTTCAGCACTCGCGGGTATTGATCTTCTCAGCTTCACAGTCACACCTCGATTTCGCGGCGTCAAAGACCTTCCTCCTGGCTTCCACTTCACTTTCGCAGGAACAAGTGCAGCATTCTCAGAGCGACACGGATTGTGGTTCCGGATTCCTGGTCGCACGGAGTCGAGAGCGACGCCGCTATTCGTGGCGAAATGGGATGCAAAGGAGGAAACGCTAGTAGCCGAATCCGACGATGCTGAGAAGCTGCGGTGGCGAGCAAATTTGGGCAGCATCTGGAGAGAAGGACTTACACCATACCGACAAACGAGCAATACAACATCACAAGGCGAGGCGGAGGAAGAAGTAATTGACTGGCCAACTTTGACATCTTCAATCACCTCAGCACTTCTCAGCCGGATTACTGGCGGCGACTCGACACGATGGCGCCTGACATCAGCCAGCTCAGCAAGAAGAGACATTGAAGACATCCCAGGCCTGAATGAAGACGATAAGAAAGAATTACAAGCAGATCGAGAACTTTACTTCCTACCCATCAACCTAAAGCAGACCTGGCGAGAGGGCGCAACAGGCCGAGAGCGTACAGAAGCGGCACAAGACCGAACTTGGGCGCTGAACCATGTCGGCGAGCAGCACTGTACCGATGGCGACATCAACGAGATCATTGGAGAAATGCAGTTCTGCTTTCTGATGGTTTTGACACTGAGCAACTTCTCGTGCCTCGAGCAGTGGAAACGCATACTGTCTCTGGTATTCACGTGCAAAAGCGCGGTCCAGAGAAGACCAGACTTGTTCATCAAAGCCATTGCGGCGCTACGTCTGCAGCTGCAGCATTGCAAGGACGCCGAGGGAGGACTAATAGACCTTGCCGATGAAGGAGGATCTCTACTGAAGCAACTCCTCGTCAGATTCCGAAAAGGCCTGGAAGGATTGACTGGCACCGGAGTGCAAGATGTTGTGGACGAGCTCGATGATCTTGAGGAATATCTCCGACAAGATCATGGTTGGCAGTTTGGAGGTGACTATGCTCGTTCGGGAGTCCTCGAATTGGAAGACGGCGAGCAAGTTCAGATGGAAAGTACAGCTTACGATGAAGATGACGAGACGGGCGAATTTGCTCCTCAGATTGTTGATCTGACGCCCGAGCAAGCTCGGCTGCTCGGTGTTACCGCGCAAGATATGCGAGATGTTGGCTTGAGTCTGAAGCAGGCGAGCGTGGGCGAGAAAGGACTACAGGTGGTTGAGAGTAGCGAGAGTGACGAAGACGATGAGGAAGACATGCGAGATGTCGACGAGATGGATTCTCGCTATTGAGAAATGGTAGAACTAGTGATGGTGAATTGGCCTTGGCCTGCTCAACCAGATAAGTATCGTAGGCTGTAGCCGCGGTGCTCTAGACTCTCCTGCAGATTCAGCCAATCAGAGGTCGAATGGCAGACGCGCCTTCTGCAGCTTTTCTAGAAGCACTCTAGACCGAGAGCTCGTCATCGATGTCGACAGCGAGCCAGGAACCCGCACTCGCTACTTTTATCCCACCCAACCGGCTTATCATCTAATAAAGCCTTTGTTTCCTTCGCCGCGTGCGCGCGCCGGATTTTAGGGTGGAAAGGGAGAAAGCCGGTGGCAGGCTTAACTTTTAATCATGACTTCAACACTCGCCTTGCTGCCCACCATGCCGTGAAGGCCACCTTTGTTTACCTTGACTACCACTGTCTCGGTCGCGGTGAAGATTGTCACCTTTCCTACCCACTACCCACTTCATGAGGACACGCCAATACCCGTACCCGTCCTGCCTGATCGAGACCGGAGATATACTGGGTCGTGGCCGAACGCATTGTAGAATCCCTAATCGCAGAGTGCGCGACAAATAGAATACCGAGACCGACCAACATGGCCGCCAAAATCCCCCTCTCCAGCGTGCTGCCGCCGCTGATCTTCGGAACCGCGACCTTCAACTACCAGTACAACAAAGATCCATATGAATTAGATACCGCTGGGCTAGTCAAGATGGCCCTGGAGTGCGGCATCAAAGCCTTTGACACATCGCCTTACTATGGACCTTCAGAAGAGATCCTTGGCAATGCCCTCGACACAGACTTCATACGAAATAACTTCCCCCGAAACGATTTCTTCTTGATCACCAAATGCGGCCGCATCGCATCAGACGAATTTGACTATTCGAAAGAGTGGATATATCAAAGCGTGCGACGCAGTCTGCAACGACTGAAGACCAAGTATTTGGATTTGGTGTACTGTCACGATGTAGAGTTTGTATCGGAAGACGAAGTGCTGGAAGCAGTTCACGAGTTACGAAGAATACGAGACACGGAAGGCACAGTGAAGTATATTGGAATATCGGGATACCCCCTTGACGTGTTGTGCTCGATCGCGCGACGGGTGTTGCGAGAGACCGGCGAGCCATTGGATGCGGTCATGTCATATGCAAATTTCACGATACAAAATCAGCTGCTGGCAACGAAAGGAATACATCAGCTCCGTGAGGCCGGTGTAGATGTTGTGCCGAACGCTTCTCCGCTTGGAATGGGTCTGCTCCGACGAGAGGGCGTCCCGGTCGGCAGCATGGGAAATTGGCATCCTGCTAGCAATGAATTGCGAGCGGCAGTCAAACGCGCTAGCGACTTCTGCGACAGACACGACGAAAAGCTCGAAGTCATTTCAATCCGATATGCACTGGAGAATTGGCTGAAGATTGGTGCTTCAGTAGGCTCGCGAGGCGATCCTGCATCTGGAGTACCGTGGCAGCCTGAAGAGAACGAACGTTTCCGCGGTGCCCGATTGGGCGTCAGTGTGATGGGTGTCAGCAAAGAGAGCGAATTGCACAAGACCATGTGCGTTTGGCGATCAATCTTGGATGGATTAGATGGAGGCGCGGAGACGGCACGCCTCGCTGGACGATGGAAGCGCGACCACGAGTGGAGCTTGAATCGTCAAAAAGCGGTGGCAATCCTGGCAGACGGTATCCAAGAACACCTGGACGCCTATCTCGACTATACCTGGGAGTCTCCTGGCGCAGGTTTCGTGAATAGACGTGTGAAAAAGCAGGGCGCCCTTTTGGAGGCCAATGTGCGCGCGAATGCGCCGTGGACGCCTGCGCAGAGTCCGCAGCCCGATGAGAAAGCCAGTGCTCCAGAGGAGATGGCACAAGGTTTGGCTCTGCGATAGAGAAGATGGTGTGTGTAGCGTGTCGTGTTATTATAGAAGATGAAACGGCTATGATGAGGTCCAAGGCAATGATCAAAGGATTCAGTTTCCAGCAGATGCACGATCAGATGAGATGATGCGGGCGCGCGTGCGTTCGGACCAGGAACAAGCAGTGAGAAGCCGAGCCGAGACTCAGAGTGGAGCTTGCTTGCTTGGTCTTGGTCTTGGACCTTGGTGATGCACCTCCTCATGCCTTAGTCTAGCCGTGCGCGCCGGCTTATGGTTGCACTCAAGTCTCACTTTGCCTGAAGCCTTACTGTGTGTTCTCATCAACACACACATCAGAGCAATGGACAGCACTGGCGGAGTGCTGCCGTCTGTTTCTCGTGAAGCCATCTCCATAGTTCTACCGGTACTTCCAGGTCTATCGCAGCCACCTGCAATATAACCCAGCGGTCCCCCTTCAATCTCGCTGCACTCTGGGACCGTTTGCTGCTCCTCCCACGTGCACGAGCAGCTGTGTGCAAGAAAGGCCAAACAGCTGCCTTGCGAATATCGCTCAATGCTACCGCAAATAGCCCGCCGTTTGGCACAATAACGAGCGTCGCCCATCCCACTCCCGCTGCCTGAGAGCCTCCGCATTGCCACGGCACGACACATCAATATGGGGAACAGCTCTTCGAAAGACGAGCGAAAATCCTCGCGGCCCAGTAGCATCAGGAATGCGAGTGGCGCTGCTCACGAGCCTGCACCGAGCCAAGCCTCTCCATCTTCGTCACATCAGCCGACACCGGGCGAACGCCTTGCCGGACGAATCTATGGTGCGAGGAACAATGGCAATACGAGCGCGAGGGCGAGTCGGAATGATCTGTCATTCCTGCATATTGGACGAGGCCGGGATAGAGACGACGAGCCTGCCCAGCCCGACCGACCGCGGGAGACGAAGCAGGAACGTGAGGCGCGGAGGGCTGAAAGAGAGCGGCAGGCGAGGCTGAAAGAAAGAGAGCGAAGTATGCGGGAAGAGCATGTCGATGGAGGCTATCTCGTGACAGTGGGCGTCTATACTGGGCCAGAGGATTTCAGTAAACCTTTGGTCAGGCAGTTTCAGATCGAGCGTAGGCTGGCTCCCTTCTGGAAAGGTCTCAACGATCACAACGAAAGCTGGACGGAGGCACAACTGGTCGCGGCTGCGAGAGGTTTGCCTATACCCGCGGCAGATGAAGTCCCTCCGGAGATGGCCAGGACTGCATCTCAGGCTTCTTTCAATGCCCCCGCATCTGATGCTAACATCAACAGCTTGACAGTACCTATTGGTGCAAGGTCACAGTCCTACCAATCTGATGGGTCTGGTCTGCTTTCGGCATCACATCCTGCAGTCTCCACCAGCTCGGGCCCTTCATCGCCAACGAGTCCGACATCGACTGGCTCACAGCTTTTTCGGGGAAGGGCGAAGACTCTGGCTTCTTTGGCGACCGGCAACAAGAGTCAGTCACCAGATCTCACGCCACAGGAAATACGGCTGCCAAATGATCCATACATCAATGGCCAGCCGCTGGAGGCCTACCTCTACAAGGACGCTTCAGAATGTCCAATCTGCTTCATGTACTACCCACCATACCTGAACAGGACGCGGTGCTGTGACCAGCCGATATGCTCAGAATGCTTCGTACAAATCAAAAGACCTGATCCACATCCCCCGGAGCACGAACAATCGGGACAACAACGGCCGCCTGAGGAAGAAGCGGAAATGCTTGTATCCGAGGTGGCAGCATGTCCGTTTTGCGTCACACCTGAATTCGGCGTGACATACGATCCTCCTTCATTCAGACGTGGCCTTGCATATGCTCATCAAAATCCACTCAACAATCCGACCTCTGCAATGTCATCATCCACATCACTCTCCACTGGACCTACAAGACGGCGAGCCACATCTCTATCGACGAAAGACCCGAAAGTCATCACGACTGACATGGTGAGACCTGATTGGGCCAAGAAACTGGCCGATGCACGTGCACATGCGCTGAGGAGATCTGCTGCTGCGACAGCGCTGCACAATGCTGCCTACGTGCTTGGAAATCAAGGTGATGGTCAGCTTCGCACCGGTTTTGCGATTGGCAGACGGCGTAGGACGTTGTTCGTCGAAACTCCCAACGCCAGTGGCAGTGCCACACCTCAAGAAGTCGATGGCAGTAACAGAGATCTTGTAGGAGGTCGTGGAAGTTCGCGGCGAGGACGTGTTGAAGACCTCGAGGAACTCATGATGATGGAGGCTATTCGACTAAGTCTGGCAGCCGAGGAAGAACGCGCGCGCAAGGCCGAGAAAGAAGCAGCAAAAGACGCGAAGAAGAAGGCAAAAGAGGCGAGGAAAGAGGAAAAGAAGCAGGAAAAGCTTGCCAAGAAGAATGGAGGCGGCTCGCTCTATCACGTGGGCACAAATGATAGCACGAGCACATGGGCCAGTGCGAGTATGGCGCGATCGACCAGTAATCTTGGTATCCAGCCGCCAATACCAGAAGAGAACCTTCAAGGCAAGGGCAAGCAGCCAGCTCAGGACTTTGCAGGATTCAATCCGCTGAACGAGCCTACGTCAACACTCAACAGATCAGCTTCACCAGGACATGTACCTCATACATCAACATCGTCAGCAGATGCACAACGACATCTCGAAGCGTCTCGAGCACATCTCGGAGGTGCACCCATACTGACTCCAAACCGGGCAGCACATCTGCGCGAGACCTCCAACGTGTCATCAGCAGCGTCGTCCTTCATTGACTCAGCTCCTTCCAGCCTCAGAGGCGGCGACTCGAATCTCCCGTCTGGGGCTGCTAGCGGTATAGACGTGACAGCAGGCGCACCACAGACCGATGGAAGCCGATCCGGCACGCCACCAGGTGCCCACAGAGGAGAGTCCATGTTCAACTTCCATTCCCTAGCAGCCATGGTCGACGAAGACAAAGCCGGAGACCAACATATCGAGCACGCTCTCTCAAAAGCCGAGGAAGATGTGAAAGAGCCTTCTCCTACAGGCTCTCCTGCAGCTTTACCAGTGCGAATTGATGGAAGCCGATCCAGAGGCGATAGCGGCGAATCTAGTAGTTCTGCTCCACCTCCGGTATACGTTGAGCCCGCTTCTCCGGCGTACGGGGATGAAATCACGCCGGTACCAACACATGCACATCAGCATGATTCGGATGTTAAGGAACATCATAGTGTGGAGATTTTGCATCATGGGGAGAGGAGGGAGACTGAGTTGAGATGAGACGAAGGAGCGTGTAAGGAAGGCTTATGGAGCGGAGAGGCCATTTCAACATTATTACAGCATTGGAGTTTTTTTGAGGTGATTGGGAGGCAAGCGATTCGAATCGGTTCATTCATTCAACCATCATGTAGCTTTCTTTACTAGACGAGCATGGCGCCATCATACGGGCAGGTCGGGGTGGGGGTTCAAAGCATGAAACTGCGTCTTATGATGAGATACGTGATTCGAGGAGCGGGACAAGAGGGGAAGTATTCTAGAGGTATGCAGAGAAACTTATTATCAGCATCTGAACACCCATTATTTTTTTTTTCTTTTTCCCCACTGTCGCTCAACACGCCATATTTTCCTGTTCCTATATATTATCGCTGTCGTCCTACGCCGGAAGTGGATGCCAGCCACAGTCCGAAATCTTCTATTCCATAGATAGCAACAGGAAGGGGGTAAAAAAATGAAAAAGCAAATTTTCGAGTTCTCTGCAATAAACCTCAAAAACAAAAAATCCTAACAAGGTCGTCAACCCTGAGATGGTTACGAGACGAGACGTGAGATGGATGATGGATGACATACATCGCTACGGATTGGCATGGACTGATCAGAGCTTTCCGCTTTCCAATAGTCGTTCACATGACAGCGACTATGGAGGTTACGCTGATGAGCGTGCCAACAATGGTAAGATGAGGAAAAGGAGTACCCATGTCTAGAAGTGGGAAGAAGATGTGTGCGTGGTTTGTATAGGCCATGGCCATCATCGTTCTTTCAATACCAACGTACACAAATAGCCCCCATCTCTTCTTCATGCTTTCCGAATGCCTAGTTGCACTCCTCTCAGGAGGCTTCAATCCACCGCCATTGCTACGCAAAAGAAAAAGAGCACTCGCTTGTGCGCACATCGGAGTTTTGCCCTCTCAATCAACATCCACACTCCAGCGAACAAAATTTGCATTGCGCCTCGCTTGACCATGTAACTCCTCGCTCCGCGCCCATGCATGGCTGGAACTCTTATCATCTGTTCGTTTCATATCTTCGCACCTTTTTGCTCGCCACATCCTGGCGAAGTAGATTACAATGTGTGTACTAGTATGGCCGGGGTATCAATCACGTTTTCAGAAAAAAGTTATTTGATCAATGTCGGTACCGCTGAGTGTGTACTCGTGTCAGACGCTGCTAGCATCGCTGTCGTCTTGCATGTCCAGGGCCGGGCGGTGGAGCTACTCGTCTAGCAGGCCGATATGGCAGTCGCGATAGGAGGATCGTGTACCAAGTCGCGATCAGGAGTACCAGGATAAAGAGAATGGCGCCCATTTGGCGCTTGAAAGGTGAGTCCTACTCCGTGAGGCACTCGAAAAGGTATATGCAGCCGAAGACGATGAAAGCACCCGCGCCGCCGATGGTGACTAAGAGAAATATGTTGTTAGTATGAGTTCAAATGACAAGATGCAAGAATATGCTTACCAACACGCAGCGATACCCGACCCGCAAGCGCTCTGCCTCCAATGACTGCCAGTCCAGTACAGCATGCGTGACCAAGTATTGCACCCAGTGTCACTAGCCAATAGTCTTGACCAGCTGCCATTGCAATCGTGGCAATTTGACTCCTGTCACCCCATTCTCCAAGGAAGGTCATGATGAACGTCTGCACCCACGCGGGGCTTAGGACCAGACTTAACAGATTCGTAAGGCCTGATAAACCACCCGATCTCTTTGGAGGACTCGGCGACCTGCTGAGTGGCGGTGAGAGTTCGCCTTTTCTGCCTCGTCCGGACTCCAGCTCAAATACAGACATGGAGCCTTTGGATTTGCGTCGCATGGTGTGCTCCTTCTCTTCAAGCTCGGCTTCGACCTCGCGCATTTCATCTCCGATGCCGGCATCTTTGTCCATGGCCAAACCTTCTCGCATGCTCTTCGCGCCGAACACAAAGAACAATATCGCGGCGGCAAAAGTGGTGAGCTTCTTTGGGAGGAGTGTCGGAAATGCGTGACCAAGGACGGCTGATAGAACGGTCATGGCGATCAGAGCAGAGATGGCGGCGGAGAAAACCAGTAGCCGAGCATGTCTCATGGCCATCAGAGCTGCTACCAAGAAGGTCTTGTCTCCGATCTCAGAGAAGATGATCATGGTGAAGGAGAGTACGAATGAGTGGAACCACTCGTGCCATTCCATTTCTTCGACCGGTTTTGTGGCGGCGGGTGTAGATGTCTTTGATTTCGGCGGTTGCGGGTTCGTCTTGCCTTCAGTATCCGGCATGGTATCGACAAGCCACTTATCTTTGCCGCCTTCCGGATGAACTGGTGGGCCAAAGGTATCCTTCGCTGTGTTAGGCTCGGGATGTGGAATATTGTGTGGCTTCTCGGGCAGATTCGTGGGCTTCTCTAACAAGTAGCCAGCCTCGCCATACCCGCTTCCCTTCTTGGTTTTCGTCTCTCCAGTGATCGGATGCTTACCGTCCTGAATGGGCGACTGCTTGTTGTCTGCCGATGCTGAGCCATCTTTCGATCCCTCAATATGCTTCTCTTCGCTATGCGGCAAGGGTGGAGCCTTCTTTGGCTCCTGTGGTCTCTTCTCTTCAGCCGACCCCTCTTTCTCTTTCCGTGCCTTCTCCTTCTCGCTGATACCGCCTTCTGTGCCTGTTGTGCCCTTCTTTGGAGGAGTTCTCGTGTCGTCATTCATGACACCGTCATTCTTCTCGGGAATTTCCTGCTTGCCAAATCTCTCTAACGATGTTGGAACTGGCTTGGCGGGCGAGTCTGCAGCATTCTCCTTCTTCGTTCGGGCATCCTCAGCAGGTCTGTCAACGAATGGCCCAGCATGCGGTTTGCCATCTAATCCATCCACAGGCGCATCTTCGGTGCCGACATACTTTCTCGTGGTCGTTGGTTTTGTTCCGGCATTCGCTGCTGCGTCATCCAACGCGGCGCCCTTGGTGGTGTGGGTGGGCTTCGGGGCGTGGTTTAGAGCCAATATGTCATCATTGCTGAGAACTTCTGTCGTGGGCACGTCGGCGGAGGTGACTAGGGAAGGCGCGAGGAGCAGGAGCAGCGGTGATGCCTTTCGTAACCTCATGATTGGGTGGTATGTGTCGAGAATGCAAAATGCGTATGCAGGCAGAGAATGGAATGGCCCGAGCGAGCCCACTACTACCGGCAACGTGCGCTGCCTCAACACCGAGAGCAATAGACAGCGGTACCACAGAGCGGCTGTTGATATGTCCAGATGGCTTGGGATTGGGAGGGAGAAGCGCGAAGTGGACGAGGCAGAATAATAATACTGGAAAGGAGACCGCGAATGCGCCTCGCGCAGCTACTGCGTTCGGAAAGCGTTAGACAGGACCTCGGATCTTCGGAAAGCGGCTCCTGCCGCACTGTCACGTGACTGCATTAGGGTTAGGGTTTACGTTGTTATGGCAGCAGGAATTGTCCTTATTATCACCATCATCTCATCTGTCCACCCTGATGTCGCTGTAAACTACTGTCAATCTGCTCCTGAACATGGCCAGAATTTCGTCGACCGCGCCAAAAGGACCTACTGCGGCGCCGGCGCAATCGACTCGTCGCACGACACGTAGCCAGAGCGCTGAACCACAGCATCAAGGCACCGACAATGAAATCGCTGTAAGCCCCACAGCACCATCTGCTGCACAGAAGCGTGGAAGAAGGCCAAAGGCAAAAGCTGCAAGTAAGTCGTTGAATATATGTATGGCCAAGGTAAACATCGGAGGGTTACATACCCTACCGACAAGCGAAGGGTTACGATCTGCGCCTACCACATCAGCTTCGAGCCCAGGCCAGAGTAGCATACTAACATTCTTCAGATCTGCCTACTGTTGACGAAAATGATGATGATGATGATGATGATGATGATTATCATGATGATGATGACGACGACGACGATGATGATGATGGTGATGATGACACTGAAGCGCAACTTGCCCACCAGCTCAATGTCGACCAACATCCTCATCAGCCATCACCGCGACGCGCATCTGTTGCTTCAGCCATCTCTGGCACCACAGCTAAGACCTCGTTCTCCCAAGAGGAGATTGAGCAGCTAGATCACGAAGTCATTGTCGATGTCTTGCAAGATCTCGTGTCGGCCTCCGATAGTCTGGCTAAATTGCTTGCTGCAGAAGGACCAGCAACATCTCCAGCATTGTGGAAGGAGATCAAGCAGACAGGTTCGAAGCACAACAAGCTGTACAATCGTCGTTTGGCCACGCTCCAACTCCACAAGCCTAGCTTCGGTTCACAGGAGTACATCCAGCCTCGAATCGTCCTTGGAGCACTTCTTGGCGAGCCGCTGCCCTCCTTGCATGCCCTGCCAGCCGCGCCATGGCGACCTGACAACATCATCTTCAAAGCCAACCTGGCGCAGATGCTCAATACCGTCTTAGTTGTCTGCGACATTGGTGACTGGACACCACGCGCAACGGACGCTCTGGAAAGACTCGACATGGCGGTTCCTGTCGGCATAGCTGGGGGCGAATTCAGCCTCGCTGCTGTCGAACTCTGGCTCAACTTGGCAGCGCATCTTGCCATCAGACGTCTAGATGCTGCTATTGCTACGGATCCGAATTTCGCACCTCACGACGAGATTGCAAACGTCTTCTATGATAGTGAAGGTCAGTTCAAACACATCGAGACCCTCGGTTTGGCCACAGCAAGTGAGGCAGACTTCTACCGAGCCATTCAGATGGTTGCGGATCTTGTCAAAGTGCTCCAAAGCGCTTTCAAGGGCAAGTCTGGCAAGAATGCTACTGCAGCCATCGGCAAGCTCAAGACGCAGTTCAGATGGGATGACTTCAGATCACACGTTTTGAGATATCACGAGGCACGAACTATACAGCTTGACGAGCGTATCGCCGCTGCTGGTGGAGTCGAAGTGATCGTGAAAGCCCTGGCACAGGAGGCAGAGCGACGATTCGATACTCGTGACGCGGAGCGGATGAAGCAGAACTTGACCAAGACTGGTTCTACTCCACGCAGAAGTCTCGGGGGCAAGAGTGTCATGGCAGCACTCAAAGCAAAGGAGAGACAAATTCTGGAACCGCGTGCCACTGCCCCGACTGCTCAAATGCTTGCTCCCACTGCGAACGAGCGGGAAGATGTGCTCGCGCGAGACTTCGGCGACCGCCAAGAGCCCCGCCAAGAGCCAGACATCGATGCTGCTGCTGAGCAGTCTGCCTCCTCGATGTCTGCTATACGACCATTCGGAGATCCAGCAAAGAGAAACAAGAGCAAAGCTAAAGCTCGTCTCACCGACCGACAGGAGGGCGCAGTGCTCATTGACCCGCATATGGACGTCTTGGACGAGACACAACCAGATGCCCGTCCAGCCCCGAGCGCGAGACCCAACAAGCGGAAACGCGTGCAAGAAACTCCCGAAGATGAAGTTCCAAATCCAAGCCAAGACGAAGGCTTCGAGGAAGACACTCGCGAACATTCCAACGCCGATGCACTTCGACGAGAGACATCCTTCGGCCGAGCTCCACGCCATGTCAGCATTGGCGCAGAAAGTGCCACTGCCGGTCCTTCCAACTATCTGCCCTCATCAGCACCCACGCAACCAAGCCCACCCAAACGCCAACGCAAGAACCCAGGCTCCGCAATCCCACCCCCACCACGACCTCTCGACCCAGAAGGCCCGGCGCCACCTCCCTCCACAGCCTACCAACAATGGAAAGTCGACGCGCTCATGAACCGCGCCATGGCCCCGAAACCCACCCAACAACGACAACCCTGGGACCCATCCGAAGAGCGGGCATTGGTGGAACTGATCGAGAATTACTGCGACGATGGCATCAGTTACGCCAGTCTCAAAGCCATCGACAACAGCGCAGAAAAACGTTTGACCCACCGTTCGGCCGAGGATTTGCGGTTCAAGAGCAGGAATATGAAGACGACCATCTTACTGGCCGGAGCTCAATTGCCCCGGAATTGGGACAAGGTTGTGCTTGATAAGAAGGCTGTGGAGAGACTTCATGCTAGGGGTATTGAGTATGTTTATCAGCCCATGAGGGCGAGGAGATTGGTGGTTAGTGGTGATGGTGATGCGGAGAGAGATGACACGCCTGCTGGATCTCCATCGTATTGATCCCGATGGTGGTGTTGACGATGGTGCAGTGTGGGAAGAGAGATGTACGTGACGTCTGCTGGAACTGGTTTAATGGCTTATTGATGACGACGGGGGAGGAAGAGGAAGAGGACGTGTAATTTCGCAGTCGCTTTATAACAATCATGTCATTTCTTTTTTCTTCTTATCATCTTACACCCTCGCAGCCCTCAAATATCCCACCATGCCTCCACAGAATCCTACTAATTGTCTTACTCTCTTCTTCTCTTTACCCATCACTTCCCTGAATTCTATAACCTCCTTTCGCAGTGCCTCGTCCGCGATTACCACGTCTCCATGCACTTTTAAGAAAACTGCCATCCAAGCTTGCACGAGCTCGAAGTCTTGTTTGGATGTCAAGACGGATGTGAGAGCTCCAACGAATCGGCTGTGTTCATTCTCGTTCGTGGATAAAGAGCGGATCTCGATGTCTGCTGCTGCGGGCGAGAGGGACTTGAGGTGGTCGACGAACGGTTCGTATGAGGTTTGATCGTGGAGGAGGATGGTGAATGGAGATTTTTGACCCGATTGAGAAAGTTTTGCGATTCGCGTTCGTTCTTTTTCCATCTCCGCGGCTGAAGTCGTGCTGGCATCTGGGGATGTCAAGGCTTTCGTTCCTCCACTTTCAAGTGAGGGGAGGAAGAAAGGAGCCTTTTCGGGCTTCTTGGGGGCTTCGATGGCTTTGTTGCGTTGGCGGATCAGGTCGAGGTGGAGGAGGTTTTGCCAGCGGGATTTGGGGACTAGGGAGAGGGAAAGGAGGTCTGTGGAGAGGGCGTTGATCGGGTCGTCTGAAGGGAGAAGGAGGGCGGCATCGTCTTCAGATTCTTCTTCGTGAAGCTCTGCTGTGATGAGATTTTGACCGCCTTCACCTGACGATGTTGGGGCATGTGTCGATGTGGAGTGGATGATTGACAATAGGTCACGTTGTGAAATGGCTCGGGTTGCCACGTGGGCAAAGAGGCCGCGATTCGTCCAGATGTCCACACCCACGGTATCCTGCGTGGCTGTTGCTAGATACTCTCCTGTCGGCGAGAAGGCAAGAGAATTGCAATCTGCTTTGAGCTTGAAAGCATCCACCAAATGTCCGGTCGGCAGATCCCAGAGGAAGACGAGTTGGCCCATGCTAGCAGATATCCAGTGACCATCGTCTGAGAACGCAAAGTCGCTGATCTTAAGCTTCTGCAGCTCAGGTATAGGTGTGCGTGATGCCCACAACTCACGAATTAGTTTCTGGGTGCTGATGTCGACGACACGTATGCAGCCGTCTGTGCACGCGAAGGCGGCAAGATCTGAGCCTCGATGGAAGCGCATGCTGATGACACCCGTAGAGCTTGACCAGTCGATCTGGTCTCGTAGCAGTCCACTCCGAAAGTCCCAGAATTTGATCCTGCCATCTGCGCCGGCTGAGACTATGGTCTTGTTCAAGCTGTCGACAGCCAGGCCCACAACGGCTGCGGCATGCTTGCCTTGGCCACGATAGAATTTCTTCTTGCCATCGCCCTCCTCAACTAAGCCATGTCGTTCAACATCTAGTCGTAACTGCTTGGCCTGCATTGGAGTGAGTCTTGCGGGGAAGCGCTGTCGTTGGATTCCTGATTGCATGTTGAACATGTCGATGCCGCCCTTCTCGGAGCCGACAACGCCAAAAGTTCCGCAGGGAGACATGGCCACTGAGGTCACGTTCCCGCCATCGCCAGTCTCGAATGCCCACCTTCCAGCTCTTTTTCGACCCCAGAACCAAGTCCTTGCCTTGGTATCATTTTCGTGGGCAGTGAGAACGCTTTCCCATCCAGTCATGGCACTGACCTCCGCGCTGACCTGCTTTGACCTGCCATTGTTCTGCCAGATGGGGTGTTTGCCCGGTATGGCGCCAATGCCGCCATCGCGATTGAGGCTACAAGCAATGCTCGTGACTGGCGGACACTTGAGATCTGCAAAGCTACCACGATCTCCCGACAGCAAGCCCTGCTTCTTTGCTTTCTTCTGAATTGCACCTTGACTGAGTTCTGTGCTCTGGCCATCTCGTCGCAATGACCAGCCCCACAGACTTCGATCTTTGCTACTCGAAAGTAACCATTTCCCGGTATCATCTGAGCCATCGGAAGCTGTGGGCAGGAACATCAACTTCGACACCGGTGCTCCATGGCCGCGTCGCTCATGCAGAATTCGTGGTATGGGACTGAAGGGAGCGGCATCGAAGATCCAAGATTTGAGGCTGTTGTCGAGCCCGCTGCTTACTAGAACGGCCTGTCCGGCGAGAAACTCGACTCGACTGGTACCACCTGGGGCGGAGGCTGTCGGCTGTGCGTGTGCTGCACGGAGCACACCTGCTTTTCTTCCACCATTGTTCAGATCCCACAATGTGACGTCTCCGGTCGCAGTCGATGCAGTTGCCATGACGCCCGGCGATTTGCCATCATCGCCAGCACCCACGCCATCGGTGCGGAAAGATATCGAGGTGACTGGGGCTCCAGCAGGTGTGCTCAGTTGGATGACGGTCTGGTCTGCACGCACATCGTGTATCAGAATGGGACCTTTCTCAAAGGCGATTGCCACGAGCGACAAAGCAGGGGTGGGCTCTATGGCGGTGACAGCACCATAAGCTGTGGAGGGAGGCAGAATGGTGTAGACCAGCTTTCCGCTCGAGACATTCCAGATGTCGGCGCTGCCATCTTCTCTGCCTACGATGATCTTGTTCAGAAAGGTAGGCAGGCTGGAGATGCACTGGGTGAAGGCGATGGGCGAGATGGGTGTGAGGGATGTGTACAGCTCCCGGTCGGTGGTCTTCCACACCAACAGTTCTGTGCGGCATACTCCGACGAGCCAGCAGCCAAAGACACAGAAGGCTTTCACATTCTCTTTACAGCCCGGCGGCACTTCCAATTCTGCCTCTTTCTTGCCTCGCCTGAACAGCCACACGCCTCTTTCGGAAGTGGCCTGGTCGCCGCCCCATGCAGCAAAGACGATGTCCTTGCAGGCCTTGGTGGCGGTGATTTTGTGGGGAGTGTGCGGTGTGGTGATGAAGAGCAGGTTGAGGCCGCGGCGTAGGTCGTAGGTGTGCAGACTCCTGCCGACAGACGTGGTGATCTGGAAGCTGGTCTTGCCGAGTGGAATGCTCGTGAATGGCACTTCGGTGGGCGACACGAGTCCGACGGTTCTGTAGGGGGCGAATATGCGAGAAGACGGTCGCTGCGGCTTTGCGAGTGCATTGCTGAGCTTCTGGCGCTTCAGCATGCGCGCGTCACCGTCAACGTCCATCTTCTTTGCGACGACACAATCTTCAATTCTCGGCCGGGGAAAAAGGTTGGATCTGCCAAATAGAGTTGCGCTAATCGGCCTTGATCGCAGCCGCTGAGCCACAGCGGGGCCTGGTCAATACAGATCTGGACAGCATGCTGCATGATGCAGTGCAGTTTCATGTGAAGAAATTCTGTATAGGCAAAAGTCGACACACTGCGGCGCAAACAGGACGCAGCCTGACTCTGACGCTGGCAGCAGCAGACATTCACTCGCTAAGTCCTCCTGCTCTGCGCTGTCCCTGCCCCGGCTGCACTCCCGGGAGATGGGATGGCTTCCTCGTCCTCGTCCTCGTCCTCGTCCTCGCCGCAGCATTCCCCCTCCAACCCTCGCAAACCACCATATGCCAGCATACATACTTCTACCCCTGCCGCTATTTCTACCGCCACAAAGTCTAGTCATTTTCGCTACCAAACAACCCGCCGACCATCCTCCGCCACACTTAGCTCGACCATGGCCCATTCCGACGACATCGCCCGTGTCCTCGAAGCCCTTCGCAAAGCCACCCAGCCGGACTCCGGCACTCCCAGCGCCGCAACTCGACCAGACCCCGAGCCGGACAGCCATAGAATGTCCTTTTCTTCATTATACGGCAGTGGAAAGAGCGCCATGGCGAGTGGTATGTCTGGCACAACGCATTGCCCTATGCGACCCATATACTGACATGATACCCCAGGCCCAAGCTCCGTCGGTGGAGCGTCGGACCACGAACATACAGCCAAGCAAGAAGGCTCCGATCGCACAACCACCGCCACCCAAAACCTTTCCGTCATCACACAGAGCAAGGACGGAGCTCTATCGCCTTCGCTCAGCGCATCGTTAAACACTCCTTCCTCGCCTCCGCCGACCCAGCAGTCAAGACAAGGCAGGACCATTCGCGGTAGGACGCCTGCCACGTCTAGACGAGTGTCGGCTAGCAATCCCACCAGCGCTGCGCAGTCCATGGACCGTTCTACCGTGAACAGCAATCATCCAAACAAGATTGGAACCATTGGAATTTGCGCCTTAGATTCCAAAGCCCGAAGCAAGCCTTCTAGGAATATCCTCAACCGACTCGTTGGGAAAGACAATGAATTCGACGTTATCATCTTCGGAGACAAAGTCATACTCGACGAGAATGTTGAGAATTGGCCCGTCTGCGACTTTCTCATATCCTTCTTCAGCGATGGCTTTCCCTTGGAAAAAGCCATTGCATACGCCAAGCTGCGTCGACCTTTTTGCGTAAATGACTTGCCAATGCAGACCGTGCTGTGGGATAGACGCATGTGTTTAATGATTTTGGATAAGCTGGGCGTGCCGACACCAGAACGCCTCGAGGTCAATCGAGATGGTGGGCCAGTCGCGCTCACAGCCGACATTGCCGCCCGAATGAAGCAGCTTACGCACGTCGAGTTGATTGGCTCCGAAGACGGCCGGGGTGGTGGCTGCCCACCTCCGAAAGATGTACACATGGAAGACGATAATGACACTCTCGTGGTCGATGGCAAAAAGCTGCGCAAGCCTTTCGTTGAAAAGCCAACCAGTGGCGAGGATCACAATATCAACATCTACTATCCTAAATCTCAGGGTGGAGGTGGTCGAAGGCTATTCCGCAAAGTCAACAACAAGTCCAGCGAAAAGGACGACAGCTTGATCATTCCCAAGGCCATTACCGAGCCGAATGGCTCATACATCTACGAGCAATTCCTTAAGGTGGAAAATGCCGAGGATGTGAAGGCCTACACCGTTGGCGAGGACTTTTGCCACGCTGAAACTCGCAAGTCGCCCGTCGTCGATGGTGTCGTCAAGCGCAACCCTAACGGCAAGGAAATCCGCTATGTGACGAAGCTGACCGCCGAAGAGCGTGTCATGGCCGCCAAGATTGCAAGAGGTTTTGGCCAGCGAGTATGTGGTTTCGATCTCCTCAGAGTCGATGACCAGAGCTTCGTCATCGACGTCAACGGATGGAGCTTTGTCAAGGATAATAACGACTACTATGACAATGCTGCGAGGATTCTCAAGGGCATGTTTATCAGCGAGAAGATGAAGTGGGATGGACGCGCGACTCCGAGCGAGCCTGAAGATCCAGACTACGGACGAATGATGCTGCCACCAACCTCCGTGCCCGACGGCTCCCTGCAAAAGAAGGCCACATTTGGCAAAGAGGGCGAAACACCAACCAATGGCCATCGCGGCGCGCTCAGCAGCGTCTTTAGGAGTAGAAGCATCTCACAGCTTCGCGACCACGTCCACCATGCTGCTCACAAGGTCGGACATACACATTCGATCAAAAGCCCCAGCGGCACCACGAGTCCAATCACATCACCACCGACCTTGGAGCGTGATCTAGAGCGCTCAGCATCCTTGCGTAGCCGTGCGCGGTCTATACACAACGACAAGAGCGAGCACGTTCTACCCCCGCCCGCCGTGCCGTCATACATCGACAACCTCAAACACGAAGAAAATGGCCGGCCTGTCTCTTGCGACCTCGAGTCTGTCGCTCACTCAGAGGCACCTTCTACAGTCCCAGCCCCAGCCGCGAAGAGCCAGTGGAAGCTGAAAGGTATGGTGGCGGTCATCAGGCATGCTGATCGTACGCCAAAGCAGAAGTTCAAGTTCACCTTCCACACCAAGCCTTTCGTCGATCTGCTCAAGGGTCATCAGGAAGAAGTCCTGCTCGTCGGTGAAGCCGCGCTGCACAGCGTACAGCAAGCAGTCCGTCAAGCGATGTCGGAAGGTGTTGAAGATATGAATAAGCTCCGGACACTGCAGAACGCACTCGCCAAGAAAGGTGCCTGGCCGGGTACGAAGGTGCAGATCAAGCCCATGTTCAAAAAGCCGAAGGAGGGCAAAGACAAGCAGCAGGACAAAGATGAGAATGGAGACCAGAATCAAGAGAAGAAGGAGCGCAAGCACAGCGTGCCCATGGTCGAATCCACTGAGCCAGCTGACGCGGAGGAATGGCGGAAAAGGCTGGGCGCAGACCCATCATTACAGCCCACGAAGCCTGTAGAATTTGGCGAGGTGAGCGATCCGACAGGTCCGGCAGGAGCGCGCACCATGTCGCGAAGTGATTCCCTACCAGAAATCACCATGTCGCGACACGCTGCTGCCGATCAGAACCTTGTGCTTGACAAGTTGCAGCTCGTCATGAAATGGGGAGGAGAACCTACACACTCGGCCAGATATCAAGCAACAGATCTTGGCGAAAACATGCGCAACGACTTGCTGCTCATGAACCGACGCGTGCTGGACGACGTATCCATATACACATCATCCGAGCGAAGAGTGACCACCTCTGCGCAGATTTTTGCTGCCGCTTTCTTGGAACAAAAAGAGGTGGAGCCTGAGCAGATCCGCGTGCGCAAAGACCTGCTCGATGACTCGAACGCAGCCAAGGATGAGATGGATCGAGTCAAGAAGAAGCTCAAAGGCCTGCTGCGTAAAGGTCATCAGGCGCCAGAGCAGTTTGCATGGCCGAAGGACGGCACGCCAGAGCCATACCTCGTCGTGCGCCGTGTCGTGGAGCTGATGAAGTTCCATCGCAGGGTTATGCGACACAATTTCACCCGGCTTCAAGGATCAGAAGCTGTGTCTAGTCTGGAGAAGATTCAGAAGAGTCCTAATGGAGCGAATCGAGGCAGTGAATCAGGACTCTCGAATGGTGTCTCTGGAGCCAATAGCTCGTCGCCATCGTCCAGAAACGGCTCAGATATCTCGTCAACTGAAGCTCAGGCGAACTTGATCCAGCCACGATGGTGCACGGGAGAAGACGCCGAGCTGTTCAAGGAGCGATGGGAAAAGCTATTCAACGAATTCACCGATGCCGAGAAAGTCGACCCTAGCAAGATCAGCGAACTCTACGACACCATGAAGTTCGATGCTCTTCACAACAGACCTTTCCTGGAATGGGTCTTCACTCCGAGCCAGGCAATCTTGAGTGAAGACGAGGAATCAGAAGCCGGGAGTCGCCTCAAGCGGACGGAAAGTCAGACCATGCGAGAAGAATTTGCCGACACACACGAAGGACAAGCACCTGCCGGCGAAGCGTCTGCCACAGGTCTCGTGCCGACTCAGGGTGATCCTGCAGGCATGGAATCATTACAGCTGCCACCACCGAAGCGAAGCGATGCGGCCGGTACTGCTGCATCCAACGTGCACCCTAGCACTGCTAGCATACCCCGGCCGAAGAAGGAGGGCAAGGATGTTGATGGTGCGAAACCGACCTTTTCACAGCGGCTGGGCTTCAGACGCAAGAGCGCTGATCTCATGGCTGCTGCGAAGAACTTGGCAGTTCCCCCCGCTGTCGCTGCTGCTGCTGCAACCGCCTCCGACGATCCTTCAGCAAGCTACTTCAATCTGTACAAGGGCAATGCGCCAGCCGCACAGAGCAAGGTGAAGAACGATCTGCGACTGGAGAAATTGAACGAGCTTTATAAGCTGTCGAAGGTCCTCTTCGACTTCATCGGCCCACAAGAGTATGGCATTACAGACACCGAGAAGCTTGAGATCGGTCTTCTCACGTCCTTGCCACTGCTTAAGGAGATTGTGAAAGATTTGGAAGAAGCCCAAGCTTCTGACGACGCCAAGTCTTTTATTTACTTCACCAAAGAGTCGCATATCTACACTCTCCTCAACTGCATCCTGGAAGGTGGTATTCAGACCAAGATCGCCCGCAATGCTATCCCCGAGCTTGATTACCTATCCCAGATCTGCTTCGAGCTCTACGAATCCGAAGACCCTGAGGCTTGTGCTTTGAACGACCCGCAAGCACCATATACCTACAGCATCCGCATCACCATAAGCCCTGGCTGTCACACATTCGACCCTCTCGACGTGCAGCTTGACAGCAAGCACTGTATTGGCTGTGCTCCACGCCGATCTTTGACACCCCATGGCGAATGGAAGGAGGTGCTCCAGACACTTCGCGACAAATTCCAGATGGTCAAATTGCCAACTTCTTTCACGGCTGTCAATCTGTCTGAGCGTCATCCGCAAGCTTTTGTCAACACTCTGCCTCAGGATGGAGCCGGCGATGGGCATGCAGACGCGGAAGCCGAGAAAGCCAAGGAGCTGGAGCGCGTGAGATCCGAGGCGGAGGGTGCTAGCCAGATTGCACCGGCACACTAGGGGAATGGCCAGGATCTCGCTGACGAACTACTGACACGGGTCGATTCAGATGTTGAGGTGTGGGATGTGCCTACCTCGTTTCCTCGAAGGTTCGCTCGACGGACACGGGCAGAAATGACAGAGATCATCCGAAGGAGAAGACTGAGACTAGCATCGGAGGACGCAGAAAGGAGGGTTGCCTCGCTTCGAGCTGCGATACAACGGAACCTTCACAGTCGATCTGACAATCACCATCAGCACGACGTCGATATGCCGGCCAACCTTGCTGTGCTTGCTACACTGAACAAAGCTGACATGGAGGATTACATCCAGACAGGATTGCAAGCATTGACGTCTGAATCTGCGGACAGAGCGTGCGCAATCCTCCGGGTGCGGAAAGTTCGTCGAGGACTTGCACCCACCGTCGACGGTCCTGAATCGCAGAATATCAGAGACGTGGCATTAGGAATTCTCAAGATAACCCCCGAGAGCCGACGTGTCATCAAATGGGCCAAGGCGGCTCCGGTTGCCCAGCCGGAATCGACAGGTGCGCCTACCACTCCGGCGAACATGGCCTTGGTTCTTTACAACTAGGAGAGCTCTGCTCTTGTAGTGCTCGCTACATTGAAGGAGGCAGAGATGGCGGAGCTGCGGCAAAGAAGATCACAGGCCAGAGCATCTGAAATCATGGAAAGGACTCTAGCCATCCTACGGGTGCGCAAATCGCGTCACGGTCTTGCCCATCTCTCACCGCCAGTTCTCGAAGGGCGTTGGGTGAATTACGCAAGGAATGCCGTGTTGAAGCTCGTCGAAGGAAACCAGGAGAGATTTCTCGAATATCTCATCAAGACGGCCAAGAGTATGCCTTTGCATAACGCTATACCTACTCCGCCAGCAAACCAACCCCCATCCTCTTCTGACCAGGCGAGTGCGGAACCTCGACAACGACCGGGAACGATGCCATCTGCTGCACAAGCTGTCTCATCACTGTCTGAAGGTGGAGCTGACGCCACAGCACCCACCGAGTGGTTGGAGACCCAGGGTCGGTTGAAGAAGACTGATTCGCCATTCCTCTCCTTCCGCAATACACGAGGCGCCAGCATGATGACACCGCAGAATTTTGAACTCAATTCAGCATTCCCTTCGGTTGAAACATGCATCGGTCGAGTACTGCTCAAATCAATTTTGTGCGGTCGTACCAACCAGCTGAGGCTGCATCGTTGGCAGTATCCACGCCATAGCATCTCTCGTTGTCACAAAGCCGCAGAGGTTGAGAGGCGCGTCGACATGATGACAGCCCATGAAATCAGTCTCGATCCAGCATTTCCCTCCCTTGGCCGCATCCTTTTGAAACCGCTTTTGTGCGTTGCGCTGAGGTTACATCGTTGGTAGTCTCCACGTCATGGCATCGAGGAAGAGGGAACTGGTGATTCTGAAGCTGAGGATGAGGTAGGAGATGTTCATTTTTGTACGGAAACTGTTTTGCTTGAGGGTTCAGAAGGGGTGGATGAAGATGACGTGGATGGAAATGAGATCGAATGAGGAATGCTCTCACTTGAGAACAAGGAGTGTGAATGTAAAAAAGACGAAGCTAATCGTGACAACGCTTGTATACGACCGCTTCTTAAGTGGCATGGCACGCTACGCTGTACATAATACATTCGTACATACAAACATACATTAGATCGCTCGCTGATAATATGATCGCCACGCCGTTTCCGTCTCCTATCACCTGAACGACAAGAGACGAGCAGCATACCACCTTTTGTACGTGTGCAGAAGCTCTTCACTCCGATCTGAGATTCGACTGCCCATTCTCGATACTGTGTGACAAGCTATAATAGAACTCGGTCAATAACGTCGTCAACGTATACCAGGCTTTCGCTTAAATCCCTACTCGCCTTTTATCCCATCGTTAATCCTTCAGAAATTTCGAAGATCAAAAATCTCCAACAAGCGGTGAATTCGAGCGCACGGAAAAAACCGTGTGATTTGTGCTCGTGCTCGTGAGTGAGGTCTTCTTCTTGGTCCGAGTGGGTGTCGAAGCATACATACTTAAGCGGTCCTTTTCTTTTCTTGCATAAAGGAGAAAGAAGTCGAGAAGAACGCTCTAGTCGTAACCTTGCATGTGATCATGAGGGATGGGAGCCGTGTAGACGTTTCTGAATGCGAGGTTGGAGGTATTGTAGCAATTCTGTGGCGTTACGGGCATGACTTGTTCGGGATCTGTTAGGGTTGCGTCTACGCACTATACATAGTCATCGGTCATCGTCATTAGCAATTAGCAATGATCAAAAAGGGTGGAATGTAAAAAGCTTACAGTGTATAAACTCGCGCCATGCTGCGCTGTTTCAATGACTTGGATTGTAATATTGTCTCCTTTCTTCAGTCCCAGATCCGCGGGAATCTTGACGTTTGGGAGACAGAATTGTGCCATGTAGACTGTGTTACTCGGTCCGATGATTTGAAAGGCTTGGACTAGATTGTTCATGTAATGGGGTGGTGGAGAGAATTCTCCGGGCGAGGAGATTCCAATGTTGATGTAGAAGAGGGCGTTTTTGTGGCCGGGGAACCAGCCTGGTTGCACGGAGATTGCGCCGCCGGTTACGGGCCAGAGGGTGCGGTTTTGTGTGAGAGGCATTCCGCCGCAGGGATGCATCCATTGCATTCCCCAGGGAAAGCCACGGGTGCCGTTGGTGTAGTAGTCGATTTCGACTGTGTCTGGGTTGAAGGCTGGTGGTGTGCCGTTCATGTGGAGATTGTTGCCTCGTGAGCCTGGGTAGGTGAGCACCATGTGGGCCGAGGTGAGGGAGAGGAGGAAGGCTGTGATTGCCAAGAAGTTGGAGAGTGCTGGGCCGGTCATTGGGACTGTGCAGAGAAGTGATTCTGCGATGCGGTGCTATTTTCTGCTGCTGGAGTCAATGGGCTCGTGAAATTCCAGTCTTCCGGTACAGATAGTCGGGATATAGATGGAGATAGTACTGCAGAGCTTATAGTGAATACTTAATCAGAGTTCCTCTCCTGCACTTCCGCAGAGCAACACCCTCGGTGTACCTCATCATCACCGCCCGCTACGTAGTCCATTTCATGCGTGCGATGGGCACGATGTTGCTGTATACCTCATGGGTGGCAATGTATTGCTTGTGGTAGACAAGGTGTACAGTATAAAAGCATGTTTGTGCTTCGGTCCACAAGTGCAGGATGAATAGGCGCCTGCTGGGAAGATGCTGGTGTGATGAGGTGCGGTCAAGAGTGACGAGATCGCGGAAGGTTCGGCGGCGGCGGCTGATGCCGGTGTGCCTTGTCGCCTGATTGTGGTCGTTGCTGAGAGACCGCGAAACTCCTTCGTGCCTAGTTACACCACACAATTCTTTATGGAATCTGCGCCATTCCTACGCCTCGAAAAGATTCTCGTTCATGTAGCTGAGAGAATTGTATGCTAGGTCTCTATGCACCACAACGAACTCCAGACGAAAAGAGATGATGACTACGAATTGTCTGCCGCCCAGACAGCTTCGCCCTGGTACTGTGCCTCGTGTAGGGAATCGTCGACATCCCTACTTCCACCCACCGCTCGCGTGGGACAAGGACAATAGCCAGATTGCCGAGTAAACCCCTTCGTTCATACGAGCTTGTAGGGGCTTGTTCTTTTCATCGTCCCCTTCCATTTGCCGCTTTCGTCTAAGGCAGGTCGCATGTTCTTGCTCGATATACTCGTTCCAGGGTGCTTCCATACCTCAGCCTAGCATTGCGGCGCCTCCTCTGCAGGTCGGCTCTGGGTCTGAAACTCTCTGGACAACATGTCTAGTACTAGACGGCGGCCTACTCACAACCACCCTTAGAGTCAAGCACAGATTATCTTTCTCAGAATACGACTATTTCAGAATGGCTGTCACGTTCGAGCGAGCGATGAACGCTCCATTGCTCAACGAGCATGCTGCATACCACGAATCAGTCCAGCACCACCAAGACCCAAGATTCCCTCCATGGGAAAGTGATCGCAACAATGTCGTACAAGTCCCGTTCATGAGGCGATCAAGATCACCGATGCGCGACATCAAGCATCAAGAGCTACTCAAAGTCACTGCGGTCAAGGATCCGGACCATATCAGTGCTGGCCACCAAGTCCACGGACTCTTGACGCCACAGAATGATGTCTTATGGAGCACAAATCGAAGCAATATCCCGCCTGCCCCAACCTCGGCACCGCCTCGTGACACAACCCAGTCACCCTACGAATCGATCAAGATCCCTCAAGGACCAAAGTCGGCACCGCAAGTCCCGGCTTTCGTCAACAGTCGTCCGCAGAACTATGACCCGTATCGCACTTTCAATAACAGGCAAGAGACATCCTCGATTTCTGCACCACAACCCAAGCCCGCTCCAGCTCTACCCGGAACCATGGCAGCCAGACAACAAGAATATCCTCGGGCCCGAAGCGGCACAGGAAACTTGAAAAACAAAGCTGATTCTCCGAGCCTCGCCAAGCGTTTCATGTCTTCATTCAAGAACATGTTCAAACGCGATCCGGTCTGTGAAGGGGAGTTTGAGCGCATCGAGGAACGTCATTGGTCAGAGTAGGATTTCGGCAGACGATTCTCTTTGATGAAATGGTTGTCATCATCACAAGCTGAGAACGAAACTTTTTTGAATAACACGTGTGTAAGCGCCGCGTGTGAAGAAAGTTTGTGCAGTGATAGCCATGGGCCCTTGTGAAGTTAAGCTATGCAACCACTCACACAACCACGAGCTGTCGCACAACCATCGCCTGGACTTGCAAGCCTTTGACAAGCGATTTCGAGACAGATACGAAGTCTGCCCTGGGTGCCAGAAGGAAGTTATTTGGTCGATGATCTTTGACATGGCGTTCTGAGCGTTTAAATTCGACTTTCATCAGAGCTGATTTTGTGCCACAGCGGACGGCCGCAGAGTTTGTCGTAGATAGATTGGGCATCTCATTTGTGCACCTTTCGCGCACCTTTTCCGGAGTGACATTTCTCAGGTCTTCTGCACACACTCTCCAACCCGAAAGTCCGTAATTGTTAGCCCTTTCTATCCGTGCTCGCTCGTCTGATCGTCACTTCGACCCTTCATGTAATCGTTGCATCGTTTCGTGACGGACATGTCGTCATACCATGCTATCATTTCTCTGCCTCTTCGCTCGTCCATGCACGTTCGTTTCTTGGTCAATCAAGTTCCCATTCACCGTCAACGTAGGCGTCTCTCCCGGCCCAACGGTCGGACTCACATATGTTCCAAGACTTGTTGGATCCGTACCCGTCGCGCCTTCCTTTCGCTCAGTCTGACATCGTCTCAAGTCCAAGCAAGCTTTCGCCTCTTCGCTATTCTTTTTCCAGCCACCTTCTTCTCGATCTTCTTGCTTTTGCGGCCACAGGACGTCTTTGTGCTTCACTGCCCTGATCATCATCACAAACACCCAAACCCAAATGCAGACAAGGATGATGGTGAATGCACATCCTAGGATCCTGATCACACGACTGTCGAGAGCTTTCGCAATCGCAAATGTTGCCGTGGTCAGGGCGGTATTTGGGAAGACGTAGGAGTAGAACGTCATCGCAAATGTCATGCGACGATCGCGAACGCACGACCAATGTGCTCCGGCACTGACGAGGCAGAACCACATTGCCAGACCCCACAGCCAAAGACCGAACCAGACCGAGGCAATCTTGCTCACTTGGCCTGCGAGCTCTCCAATTCCTTCGCCCATGAAGTTCTTGCCAACCACACTTGGCAAAGTATTACCCATGCTGACTATTCCCGAGACCGTGAAGCCTGATGGACCCACCGAGACGAACATTCCAGGTCGTAAAGTCTCTTGTGGAAGCTTCTGTGTCATAAGTCGGTAGATGAATGAAGCGTAAATCATGAGCGAGAGCAGAAAGCCGATGCCTTGAAAGACGAACCCACCGACGATGATCTGTAATGCCGAAACGCTCCGGTATATGAGGTGTTTGGCTAGAGTTGCGGCGTGAGGGCCAACGACCAGTAGTGGATAGCAAGGAAAGATCCAGACCGGTGTCATTTGCGCGACTGTAAAGGTTTGCGTCGACCACCTGAGAGCGATTCGTTAGCTTTTACTTGATATTCGCAACTCCAACAACCTGTTACACTAACAGAATCAAATATATCCCAGCACTGAAGATTACTGCCAGGCCACAATATACCCAAAAGAGGACATTCATGGTACTCAGTAGCCATTCTCTACTCTCGTCTGCGTATTCTAGTCCATACTGGCTGACGTTGAGGAGGATCGTGCCAATGGATATGATCGAAGCCGGAATGAAAAGTGATTCGGTGGGGTGTAGCAGAGAGTTCTTGAAGGTTGATGGATGATGGTAAAAGCGCAGCGATATCATGATCACGTTGCAGAAGAAGAGGCAAATGTTGAAAAGGAAGAAAAAGCAGCCGATGCCGTACAGGCCGGGAAAACGATAGGGCACTGGAAGAGAAGATCATCAGCAGAGGTTGAGGTTGCAGCACTTATATCAGAGGACGAACCATTGTAGAGAGTGTTAGCTACACCTCCAGTAGCCATCTAAAAAAGGACATTTATCAGCATTTGAAACCCCCGTTTCAGAGAGTATCACTAACCGTCATGGTGAACCAAGTCCATGTGAAATGCCGGATGCGCTCCTTGAAATGAAGTTCGTGTATATGCTCGTGAGGATGCAGTATCCTCCTGGTGATGCTGCTATGGCTCCATTGTCGAGAGTGTAAACGCGGCCGATTCGACTCTCTGGGTGTCCTCAGTCGTTCGGGAGATGTCTTGTCGGTCGAACCAAAGTCATGAATGCTAAGATCAACTCCGGACGACGCTTGCGACGTGTCGACATGTAGACGAAGTTGCTGTCGCGCACCACGTTGGACCCGTCCGGCATGCTGAGGCCCGTCCACTGTCATTGGCATGGCCTTCCTTGCTAAAGCTTGTGTATTTGCGATAGAGTTAAGAGGATAGTTCTGCGGGCGTGGAGAAGAAGAAGCTCATCCGGGTGTTCTTTCGTTCATGCGCTGCGATAGCATGGCCAAGATGCTCGCACAGGACACACCGACTAGGCTGGAGAGTAACATGAGTTTAGCACGTTGGATCTACGGAAGAGAAATGTCGTTGATTGGGTCAGTGGCGCAAGCAGGGCCCGGAAGCCTAAACGTAGTCTACGACAGGTTTGTGTGCTTCAGCTTGGCCGAGTAGTGTGTGGTTTGGCCGAGTGTGTAGTTTGGCCGAGTATGTAGTTTAGCCGAGTATGATTTAGCCGAATATGTGGTTTAGTGCAGCACACATCGGAAAGCTATCGATCTCTCCCTAAATTCTAGCTAGTAAGAATCTCTACTAATTAAAATCGGCCTTTGCCTAGTGTAAAGACGCTGTATATCTAAGATGGCCTATTAATAATCGAGGTTCTTAGCACGTAACTAAGAAATAAGGCTTCTTCTTAGTAGCAACGACGACGATATCTACTACTAAACAATATTAAGAAGCGAGGTAGAGGCAGGTAGGAGGTAGAAATAATCCTTGTTCTAAGGTAGAGATACTACAGTACAAACTACATACTCGCTTAAACTACGTAGACGTCTACAGGGTGTTACCTGCAGCGAGGAAGCCGCCCGGAGACTAGATTGCGAACCGTGCCCGCTCTCTCCTTTAATTCTAAGGAACGTACTCTACAGTAAGTACTAGTTAGCTGAATTTGAATTCCGAACAGATCTTGCTGTTTCTAGGCTACGGGAAGGAAGCGCTATAGTAGAACGGCTTCCTCGCTGCAGGTGACTCCCTGTAAACCACGTACTCGGCCAAGGTATAACGTACGCTACGACTAGGCCGCCGCTAGGGTGCCGAATGCCGAGATCTGCATCGAAGTACCGGAGTGCGCCCAAGAAATGTTTTTTCTCGAATCTCATTACTCACGATTGACCATTCCATTTAATCTTGGCTGTAAAGAAACATCATGTGAACGTCCAGAGCTCACACTCAAGGAATCTGTATTATGGCTTGCTAAGGATCTCTCCAAAAACCATCTCTCAACTGCTCCTCTGCTCGCCCTCGCCATCACCATCAGGATAAGGCTCATTCGGTATCCTCTTCTTCAGAAAGTTGCAAAGTGGTTGCCAGCCCTCCTTGTCTTCTAGTCTGAGGGTAAGCAATCTCTCCGCCGGTATCGCCCTTTTACAATGCATAACATGGTCCATATACGCCTCTTTTGCGCCATTCCCGAACTTGCCCTGGCAGAACATCTCGCACCACGTGCTGAGCAGACGCTGAAACGGTCGTGCATGCCAGGAATCGTACAGGGACTCGCAGAACAATGACCACGAGTCGACTTCAGCAAAAACATCTTCCTGCATATCTCGGTGCCAATCGTCGACGTTTCGTTCGGTGAGGATGAAGAGCGCATTCGGATATGCTTCGATCAGCTCGTCGACGAATGCGAATCCCGGGAGACCGATGATGGCCTAGCAGATTCAGCGAATTGTCCTACTGCGGAAAAATCTGCCACTTACGTTGTATTCGCCCCAGATCTTGTCGAACTCTTTCCTGCGATACGGCTTTGCATCGGAACCACCCTTTGCCTTGATTTCCAGAGCCTCATTTAATAGCTCCATATCTTTTTTCCCGCTCTGGTCTGGATCGAATCCATGGTATACGCGATAGCCAAGTTTTGTCAGAGCGTCCAGAAGGCTTGCGTTCCCGGTTTTCGGCAACCCTACGCAGCATACCTTTAAGTCTCTCATGGGCACTGAGCGGTCTTGGTCGACTAGACGTGTCATTGCGGCTCAAGTTGTCGTGACTATGCTGCGACCTTTGTGTCTGTTCGCTCGGTCGGGCAGAGGATAATCCGTCTGGAAAGCCGGTCGGAGGTCTTGCAGACGCTTCGGAAGGTCGGGCGTTCATGCAGTGCTGTGCTATAAAGGACTACTTTGCTGTATGCCAAGTTGGTCGTCATTTCAATCTGGCGGTGACGAATGATACCCGAAAACTATCGCGATTCACGCGAAAGTTACCTCCTGCTAGGAATCCCGATTTGTGCGGTGTAGCCCAGTAGCCTTTGGAGTATATGGATGCGTTGGAGATTAGAGCTTTTGACCGCCACTCATTGGCATGGAGGTGGTGGATCCTGGTCGACCTCAAACGAACTCTAAACTCGCAAATCCCACTCCAGCTTTACGGAGTCAGCATGCTGTGATAGTCTTCTGTCACAATCACATCGTTCTTGGTGCTTTTCTTGTGCTCTTCTCTAGTAGTACCTCGCCAGCTCTGGACGTCACGAAGCGCTCTCCAGATATCAAGTTTCTTTACCCAGAACGGATCCTCAGCAGTGGCGACGGAACCATCGGCGGCCAAGAGACGGACCTCAAACTCTTGTTCAGTGCCCCAGCCTATTGTGTTGGATGTGTCGTCCTTAAGAAAGCGCCCAAATGGAGTGACGAAGTCGAAAACATCATGCTTGTCTTTTCTGGTGAAGCCAACTCTCCAGCCCGAATACCACCAAATTGGCGCATCCATAACGTGTGAGATTCCAGTTCCTGGGTCGATGTACTCATCAATGCCTTTGGGCCGCCATGCGATATGGTATCTGAAGACATCATGAGTGGTCATGCCTCCGTAGAACAAACACTGGGCCCATCCGCGTACAGCAGAATGGCATTGCACATCGGCGATGATCTCGCAGTACATGGAGCCCCAGTCCATAATGCTGTTGGCATATTTCTTGAGAAGCAGCTGACATATATCATCAGGATACAGTGTCTTAAGCTTAGCCATCAAAGCGTCGCGGCTATTGATCACTCTTGCCGTCCGGTACCGACTGCGAGCCCAATGGTCGTATATCGCCTTCTCGTCGCTCGGGTCTCCAATTACTAGCTGGAAACCTCTTTGCTTCAGCCTCTTGCCGAGTTCTCCGCTCCACAAGGACTGCATCATCCACGGAGGGACGAATCCGTCTGGTCCGTCTGTCACTGGCTTGAACTCCGGCTCAAGAATCTTGATGACTTCCATCAATTTGTCGCTTGATACGCCTCTCAGCAATCGCATCTTGTCTCTCGCAGGGAGATTGCGATCAATCATGAGCTGCTCGCAGATCTCATCAAACTGCTTCTGCGTCTTCGGCGACTCTGCAGATTCTGGCTGAACGCTCACAGCTCCACTAAACATGTAGGATCTCCGAATGATGCGCTTGTCGGGTGGCTGATACGCATCGAAGTGAACCTGAAAAGCGGTCATTGGACCATAGCCGCCGGCAGTAATGTTCTTGGCGTTTCCTCCGAACAAATGAATATTCTCGTGTGTCCACTCAAGCGCCATTCGAAGGTCCCAAAGACCAAAATTGCCCATAGAATCGCTGGTACCGAGCGATTCATCCCAGCCATCGTCAACCAAGTCCTCGCTCGCCAGGAAGCCGAATAGGCCGACTCTAGCATTGGCAGAAACCACGATGCGAGGGCAGTCTCTACTTTCGCGGAACAAATCGATCGGGTCGAGGAAATTGTGCTGCATGCCGTGTCCACACTGCCACCCACCACCAGGAAAGTCAAACTGTACTGGCCAGCCTCCTACCGGCTTTTCCACTCCGACCGGCACCCAAATGTTGAGAAATAGGCAGTCTTCATCCAGGAGATTGCACACTACGTCTTCCAAAGGCTTCGTCTCCCCCTCAATTGGGCCCATGGCCTGCTGCGGACATATCGCTCCAAATGACCTGTAATCCCTTGGATGATTATTGCCATCCGAGAATATCCAGTCTTCCGGCAGAGGCTCGGGATTCTTCCATCTGCGATCACCCGTGGGCGGCAGCGCGTACCGTATACGCGTATAGCGTCGATATATGGGACGATGGAGGCCCGCGTCTCGAACCTCAATTCCGATCAAAGTTCCTCTCGCAGTGCGTAAGGTGTGATCGCGTGGAACAGAAGTCGTTGAGCCCATCTTTGAGCGTTTCTGGTGATGCAGATGGATCTTCGTGAGGGACTTGACTGCGCGAAGCATGGTGCCGGTTTATAGGTGAAGCTCGGACGAGTCAATGAGCGACGCTTCATCGTTTCCTTGCTGGAGGACGTGGGATAGCACGCGCGAGTGTCTCATCAGATGCTGTCGACTTTGTTCGCGACACGCGAAGAGTTTGACTCCCTCGGTGATCCATGGAAGGGATTTTGATTGTGCTTCTCGAAACTTTGACATGGATTATGCTTGAGCTCTTTCCCTTTCTGGATTGTGATTGAGTTCGAACTGCTTCCGCAGAGTTTCGCTTGAGTGCTGACAAGTGACAGGCATTGGGCTGAGTAAGGAGCACTTAAGTTCTAAATTTATGCTGAACAGTCTTGGTGATATCCCACCACAAGTTACACAAATGTCTGATCGCAATCCTCAGCGCCAACATGCGCGTGTGTGGAGCCCTTCAGTCATCAATAGTGAAGTATTTTTGAGCAAGGCTTGGGCGCTCGAGTTTGCGGGATCGTCTACAGCACGCTCGAAGTCGATTGTCAACACAGTTCCCGGGTGATCTGGTAGGAAAGTGTTTCCTTTGCCAGCCAAGACTTGTTGAAGCATTGCCCTAGCTTCTCCCCTCGATAGCAAGCCATAGTGGATAGCCATGATAAAGCCACCACGAACAATGGCCTCCTTCATGGCAGCAATCATACCGATTTCCATCAGTGAGCACATGGCAAGCTCAAAGTCCTGCTTCCGCTGTACCCAAGTGTCGGCAGAGCCCCTTAGGGATATATTCGCAGTGTAGATGGGAGCAATCAACCAAGTTGCGGTGCAAGTGAACGGTGTCCCTCGAAACTTGGTGTAATACAATCGAGTGACTTCCACGATATGAGCCGACGATGCGAGAAAGACCTCTTCCGGTCGGGCGTTGCCAAGACTTGCGAGCGTCAAATTCTTGAATAGAAAGGGGCGGAACAGCTCCATGGCCATGGAGTGGAACGATACGCTAAGACCGTCAGAATGTATCAAATGAGATGTCCAGAATGTATGTACTGTAGGACTATCATGTGATGGGCCATATCCGGTGTTTGATACTTCTCTCCTGCAAATGCCAAGGCACTGCCTTGTCAGGTGCGCAACCTGGGCCAAGGTATGCATATAGGATACCTTCATTGATTGTCAAGAGACGACAGTATTGTGCAAATGTCTGATGCATATAAGGCGGCGGACTGGAGTCAGTAGAAATCTGGTAGAGTGCTCGAGCCACGTACTTTCGGAATTCTGCAATGCGGTAGTGCGACATGTGCACACTTTCCAAGTCAGCTGTGAGATTAGAGAATGAGACCACGACCATACCATGCGAAATTGTGCGAGCCCACACCACGTACCCATCCGCTCTGATCCAATGGGGATGGAAATGGCCTAATTGTGCGGCAGTCGCAGAGTTCTCGCCAGGGAGTCTTAGCAGAATGGCCGTTTCGAGGGTTCGTCTGAGGTATGCCATCGCCGCCGTGTCTATACCGGAGCAGATACTGGCCAATGTTAGGCAGAAAAGGGATGCCTGAGTGCTGTGCGTGATCGCAGGACATGGAATCGTGGATTCATGTACTGCAATGAGCATCTGAGGAACGAGCGAAGCCGGAGGCGAGCGGCGGATAACAAGTCAGTCTTGCCTTGTATACATATATCTGCGTTCTACGGTCGTTGTATCGTACGCGACTGGTGTTGCCGTATATACGTGATTGCGGACGTGTTGTCGTATAGAAGCGGCGCTATCGTACCATTAGTGAAGGGAAATCCAAGTCCTCTTCAGGAATTCATTTTCTAGCGCGATTGATTATGGACTTCCTCTAGCGAGGCGCATTGATTGCTCTTGGCTGGCTCGAGATGGACGCCTGTCGCAATGAATGTCACACTCCAGCTCAGGCGTCTGGGAAAGATTCTCAACTACTCTACAGGTCCAGCCAGTGAGCATGACCAGTGGCATGGACCTTCGTATATTGCCACAAGGCGCTTCCGTAACACGCGGCACTGGAAGTATGGACGAGACAGGCTATCGTCAGATCCCCCGAACGCTTCTCGAGCAAGACGGCGACCACGTCACCTTTGTCGGCTCGGTGTCTTGGGGCGACATGGACGGCAATCTTTGTGAGGGTCATCCTGGATACACCATCAAAGGCATTGATGATGTTGCGCTATCCGATGGCGCATACGAGTATTTCCAAATATAATACTGCTCAATGCTGGGACCAACGACTGCAACCTGCTAGGACAAGATCCTGGAGGTGCACCGACACGATACGCTACATTGCTGAGCCATCAATGGGAGCACAACCCGGATGCCACCGTCATTGCATCATCTTTACTGCCAAATCTCAAGGAGTCTGTTGATGATTGTGTTCGAATGTTGAATGCCGGGATCAAAGAAGCAGTCGACCATGCCAGTGCAGCCGGCATGAAATTGGGATGGGTGGACGTGTACAACGCAGTTCCGAAGAGGTACATTCATCCCGATGACAACACTCATCCGACAGATGAAGGATACGAACTTCTGGCTTCTGCTTGGTATGATGGCATTCAGCTTGTTGCCGACAGGATCGCAGCTCCAGATCCTGAAGGCAAAGCTGTGCCGGACACGACCAGGAAGACACGACCGCGTGTGGCGGACTTAGCGAGACAATTGGCGAGGAGTCGAGGACTGAGTCTCACTGTGTTACTAGATGCACTAATGTAGCCACAATATGCTACATAAGTTAGTAACGTCCTCTACGAGTTATTTTAGGCCGAGGATGTTTTAGGTATTTGTTATTATCGACTAGTATATATACGTTAGGGTCGAGTACGTAGAAAAAATTAGACTTATTTCTACTAAGAAAATCGCCTTCTAAAATAAGTCTTACTATCCGTACACCTACGTAATAGTTATAAGCCCGGTATAGTAGCTATCGACCGCTACCGTAATAATAACGAGAAATCCGACCTTAAAATAGACTTTAACGACGTATACGGGTACTCCGCGCGAGGAACCTAGCCGACATCGTCTTTAGCCCACGAAATTAGGTGCACCGACTAGTCGAAATATAATAACTAGTACGCTTAAACTAAATTAATCGCAATTCGGGACGAGCTCTAGAAATATATAAGCGACGACTAGAAATTAGCGACCTAGGACGGCTCTTTACTTATAGACGTCGATAAAATACCGGAACTAACGAAACTAAGTTTTCCTACGCCTCTAACACGACCTACTAAGGACGATACTACTATTCTAGAGAACTAGAAGATTAATATGTAGTACTACTCTTATAAGGTAAAGGAGTACGACTAGAATTAACGGGAATACGAGAGATTTATAAGCCGGAAGCGAAACTTTAAGTCGTACATCGACCGAATAATCCCTCTTATGTACCTAGAGGATCTAAATCGATAAACTCCGAACGAATTATCGACCTAGTTTAGCTTCGTAAGGGACCGACTCGCCCCTACCTAAGAGGCTTAGAGAATACTTCTATCCGATTAATATAAGAAGCTACTTAGAGGTCTAAAATCCGTAGACATCGAGAAATAGTTCCTAGAATAGGTAGACCTAGAATCTAAGCTTAAGAGGCATAATTACTCCCTCTACGTACACGTAAAGGACGATTTCTACCGTATAATCGAGAATTAGATCGATGTTACGTAAGGAAGGCTTATAGCTAAGCTAATAACTACCCTTACCGAAGCTATTACGGACTATAGGGACTTTATACGACGTAAGCTAGGGAAATTGTCTAAATTTAAAGCATCGTCTATAGAAGTAGTCGAGGAGACCTAAGAGAAACTAGTAAATACTACTCTTATAAGCCTATTAACCGATAGAGGAAGTAGTAGGTCTCTACTCGACCGCTTATATGCCCGTTAGATAGGAAAACTAAGGGATAAAGCCTATCTTAGTCTCGGAGAATGTCCTATCGTTAACTATAATAAGCGACTAGACGAGAAAGTAATAACGGCCGACTAGAAAAGGTAGTTTAAGCATTATAAGGAGTTCCTAAAGAAAGATAAGCGGGCATGTAAACGATAAGTAGAGCGATTTAAAGACCTAGTTGTAATAATAATCGCCGACGCTATAGGGATAGGAGGGGGAGAGATTAAGCCCTAATAGTCGTATAGGGAAGATAGCTCCTTATTAGCTAGATAACGGTAAACATATTCTACTCGAGCCGTCTCTAATTAAGCCATTATAGTCGAGTTAAGCTAGATCTAGGCTAAATCTTACCTTATATCGGCCGCTATAAGCGATTATAACCGCTAGCTCTTAGATAGCGGGTCGAACACGTATATTATTAACGATTTAACGCGAGCCCGTTTCGTCCTAAAACGGATCCTATACAACGTTACTATCTTTATAGGAAATGTAGAACTAAAACCCGTAGTTTAGGGCGATACGGTCCTTACGGTAAATAGCCTAAATAGAACGATCGACCTCGTCCTAAAAGACGTACTATACGTGCTAGGATACTATCTTAATATTATTTTAGTACTATTAATAAGAAAGATCGGTCTTTTCTTAGACGAACGGGACGATATCTAGTAGGATAAGCGAGGAGTAAAGGTTATAAGGATCTAACGGGTCGAGGACTTACCTTTCTTATCGACCCTAGCGATATTAATAGCCCCTAATAGGTAGATTCTAAGATAGCCTCTCGACCGAGACGGTAAGCTAGTCTTAGTAGTAACTACTATAGCTAATTAACTAACGGTAAGCCGTAAGAAGACCTTTACGGCGAGAAGTAAGGTATTACGACCGGTGCGACGACTTATAGGTAAGGACTAGTACCGGGTTCTTAGCTACATCGGGGGTAATAGGATTACGCATTTATAAGATGTAGTCTTAGGAGCTATAATTAAAGGCGATACCGACGTGCCTAAGATAAATAAATACGAGATATATGCCTAAGCTAAAATAATAAGGAAGATCTCCCGTCGGAAAAGGTACTAGATACGAGTCCCTTTACTATTCGGAGATATTATAGTAGATATTATCGAATTTAACTAAGCGTTTAATAGAGATCGATACATACTTTACGCCTACGATCTAATAACATATATTAACTTCGTATAGATAATAAACTCGATAAGTTAACCTAACATCGTCGAATATATTTAAGAACTTATCCGTTTCGTTAAGAATATAGGGAGAGAGCTCTATATGCTATCCGGCGATAATAATCGGTCCTATAGACTAGTATTTAGGTTAACCCTACTCGAAAACGGTGTAAGCTAGTATCTAACCGCACCGTATATACCCGCTTAGGACGTAGTAGAACGTCTAGGCGCTCTTATCGTAATTATCGCGAGAGCTATCGCCCTAGAATCCGAACTCCCGGAGGGCCTATAGCTAGAACTAGTCGTCTTAGCGGCATACCTACTTAATAGGATACTAGCTTAAGCTTTAGGGTACAAATCTCTATACGAGCTTACTATTAGTATACTACCGTCGATCGCTTACATCTATAAGGTAGGGTCGAGAGCGTATACCTTTAAAGCTAACTATAAGGACCTACTAAGGCGTAATAAGCTAGATTCGCGTTGTTATCTCGGCTACTTAGTAGGATTTAAGGGCTATAACATCTATAGGGTATAGATCCCGTCCCTTCGGAAGGTTATTAGGACGAGAGATGTAATCTTCGACGAGCGAGCTAAATACTAGGGATACTACGATCTCGACCTCGGGCACGCTCTTAGGGAGTAGATTAACCTCTCGGCGGCGATAGAGGCGCTAGCTACACCTAGACATGACTAATTTATAGGATTGTTATACCCGATCGAGTATAACTTGTTCTAAGATTAGGGGGTGAGGGGCGATCGGGCTCAACTAGAAACCCATGAGTTAGATTAAGCTTAACCTAAAGACTATAAGTTAGTCGATGCCGAGTACCCATACGACCGAGAAGCTGAGATGCACGATCTAAGGGGGGAATTCTCGTTCGAATTCCAATATTAGCGGACGATCTAGGAAGTACTAAGCTATAATCTACAACTAAACGAGTTAAGCTTAACCTTCTAGCCGATCTTTCCTAGTTACTAG
>LFZN01000254.1:27999-71504 GCA_001578235.1 Pseudocercospora eumusae | reverse complement strand
TCGAGCCGTCTCTAATTAAGCTATTATAGTCGAGTTAAGCTAGATCTAGGCTAAATCTTACCTCGTATCGGCCGCTATAAGCGATTATAACCGCTAGCTCTTAGATAGCGGGTCGAACACGCATATTATTAACGATCTAACGCGAGCTCGTTTCGTCCTAAAACGGATCCTACATAACGTTACTATCTTTACGGGAAATGTAGAACTAAAACCCGTAGTTTAGGGCGATGCGGTCCTTACGGTGAATAGCCTAAATAGAACGATCGACCTCGTCCTAAAGGACGTACTATACGTACTAGGATACTATCTTAACATTATTTTAGTACTATTAATAAGAAAGATCGGTCTTTTCTTAGACGAACGGGACGATATCTAGTAGGATAAGCGAGGAGTAAAGGTTATAAGGATCTAACGGGTCGAGGACTTACCTTTCTTATCGACCCTAGCGACATTAATAGCCCCTAATAGGTAGATTCTAAGATAGCCTCTCGACCGAGACGGCAAGCTAGTCTTAGTAGTAACTACTATAGCTAATTAACTAACGGTAAGCCGTAAGAAGACCTTTACGGCGAGAAGTAAGGTATTACGACCGGTACGATAACTTATAGGTAAAGACTAGTACCGGGTTCTTAGCTACATCGGGGGTAATAGGATTACGCATTTATAAGATGTAGTCTTAGGAGCTATAATTAAAGGCGATACCGACGTGCCTAAGATAAATAAATGCGAGATATATGCCTAAGCTAAAATAATAAGGAAGATCTCCCGTCGGAAAAGGTACTAGATACGAGTCCCTTTACTATTCGGAGATATTATAGTAGATATTATCGAATTTAACTAAGCGTTTAATAGAGATCGATACATGCTTTACGCCTACGATCTAATAATATATATTAACTTCGTATAGATAATAAACTCGATAAGTTAACCTAACATCGTCGAATGCATTTAAGAACTTATCCGTTTCGTTAAGAATATAGGGAGAGAGCTCTATATACTATCCGGCGATAATAATCGGTCCTATAGACTAGTATTTAGGTTAACCCTACTCGAAAACGGTGTAAGCTAGTATCTAACTATACCGTATATACCCGCTTAGGACATAGTAGAACGTCTAGGCGCTCTTATCGTAATTATCGCGAGAGCTATCGCCCTAGAATCCGAACTCCCGGAGGGCCTATAGCTAGAACTAGTCGTCTTAGCGGCATACCTACTTAATAGGATGCTAGCTTAAGCTTTAGGGTATAAATCTCCGTACGAGCTTACTATTAGCATACTACCGTCGATCGCTTATATCTATAAGGTAGGGTCGAGAGCGTATACCTTTAAAACTAATAATAAGGACTTGCCGAGGCGTAATAAGCTAGATTTACGTTATTATCTCAGCTACTTAGTAGGATTTAAGGGCTATAACATCTATAGAGTATAGGTCCCGTCCCTTCGGAAGGTTATTAGAACGAGAGATATAATCTTCGACGAGCGAGCTAAATACTAGGGATACTACGATCTCGACCTCGGGCACGCTCTTAGGGAGTAGATTAACCTCTCGGCGGCGATAGAGGCGCTAGCTATACCTAGACATAATTAGTTTATAGGATTATTACACCCGATCGAGTATAACTTATTCTAAGATTAGGGGGTAAGGGGCGATCGGGCTTAACTAGAAACCTATAAGTTAGATTAAGCTTAACCTAAAGACTATGAGTTAGTCGATGCCGAGTACCTATACGACCGAGAAGCTAAGATACACGATCTAAGGGGGGAATTCTCGTTCGAATTCTAATATTAGCGGACGATCTAGGAAGTACTAAGCTACGATCTATAACTAAACGAGTTAAGCTTAACCTTCTAGCCGATCTTTCCTAGTTACTAACAACCTATGCTACTAATCGGGCTAATATAAGATTAAGACCTCGGTCTAATATATAATCGACCGGACGTACTAGATCTAGAACCTAAGCTATAGCTAAACACGGATAAGCGGTTAAGAATCTTCTAAACCTACTTAGCTCTCCTTACATAAATAATTACTATAACGGACTATTAACTAGTATCTACGAATACCGGTCCGCTTAGCTAGATAAGGCTTTATATTCTAGACCTACCGCCTAAGCTAGTCCGCTAGAAAGAGATCGAAGGACATCGCTTTAAAGTAGAGCTTCTAGTAGCTAGTAATAAGGAATTCAATAAAGGACTCGATACTAGAACATACTATTAGGTCGATGCTATAGAAGCATAAGGACAACGCCTAGTACCTCTTACCTAGGTCTAGAAGTATCGAGGCGATAACATACAATTACTAGTACTTATTAAAGTAAGGCTATACGCTAGAGGTAATCTCTAAACTACAACCTAGGACACGTACGTAGCTACGCTTTTAATAAAAGCTTTTAGGCTAATAATAGCCCTTATAGCGTACTTCGGGTTCGAGACGATTTAGATGGATGTAGTAAATGCCTTTCTTAACGCGACCTTACTAAACCCGATCTACCTAAACCCTCTAGACGGGTATAGGAGGCTAGGTAAGCTCCTTAAGTATATAAAGGCACTATACGGGTTTAAAGAATCGCCCCGACTTTAGTATAACAACCTAAGAAGTGCCCTTACTAAGATTAGATTATTTAAGGTAGTAGATTATATATTTATTCGAGGGCGAGTTATCGTCTTCTTCTACGTAGATAATATCTATATCGCTTATAATCTAGAAGAACGAGACGAGGCCTTCGAAATTAGGGACTAGTTATATAAGCGCTACGAAATAAAGGTTAAGGGTAATATAAGCTTCTTCTACGGTATATAGATGTTCCGTAATAGGAAAAAACGATAGCTCTAGATTAACCTAGACACGTATATTAAGAAGATCTACTACCGGTACGGTATTACGAAGGCGAGAAGGAAGGTTCGGACTCCCCTACCGGACGGATTTACTATAGAGAATAACGAATAGGCTACTCCCGCTTAGATTTACGCTTTTAGATCGAGAGTAGGGTCGATTATCTACGTAGTATATAAGATTCGAGCCGATATCGCCTATACTATATTACTCTTAGCTTAGTACCTAAAGAATCCTTCTAATAAGCATATCGACGTAGCGGATTACTATCTAGAATATCTTCTAGAAACGTCTAATCTCGGCATCTACTTTAGGTCTATAGACGAGGTAGCCTTTTAAATTACGTAATAACCGCTAGACTTCTTTAGAGCATCGGATGCGTTATTTACGGACGATAACTATACCCGACGCTTATCTAACGGGGTATTATTCTTCTTATTTAGAGGCTTAGTCGACTATAAGGTAGTACGATAGACTATAGTTACGAAGTTAAGTACCGAAGCGGAGCTCTATACTCTTAGTTACGCCGGGTCTAAGCTTATCTAGTAGGAAAGATTGCTCTAAAATATTAGTCTAGTGCTAAACTATCGACCGAAGCTCTTCTATAATAATAAGTAGACCCTAAGGATTATTACTAAAGCATTAACTCGTCTAGATACTAAAATGAGATACGTCGACATATAGTAATACTAGCTCCGAGAACGATACTAAGACGGAGACCTTTAGGTCGAGTAGCGAGATACTAATAGCATACTAGCCGACGGTCTTATAAAGCTACTAAGCCCGTAACGATACGAGATCTTTATTTAATAGCTCGGACTCTACTCCCCTAGGCCTAACGGGTCTTCCTAGGGCCTTAACATAAGACTCTATAATAACATATCTACCTAGATCTAACATCTAGGGCGAGCGAGGTCCTTAAAATACGAGTTACGGGCCTATTACATTTATTTATACGACCGTAAATACTTACTTATCTTTTATTTTACCTATACGTACCTTACCTATAGGGCCTAGGTAGTAGCCGTAGTCGACCTATTAGCTATTAGCCTATTACATAACTTTACTTCGCTTTCGGACTAGAAGGTCCGAGCGCTACGCGGCCCGTAGTAAGCGCACGGCCCGCCTATAACTTTTCGTAAACTTCTACTTAACTTTTACTCTTTTTCTTTCTACCCCTCTACCTAAAACTATCCTTAGAGGGCGACCGCTACTACTATCTCTCCTTATCTACCTATTACTTATTACTAGAACGAGATAGACGCGCCTATAGAGAGCTTAAGTTACGAAGAATTCTCTACTCTAGTATAAGAGTAATCGGAAGCTATAGAACTTCTCGACGCGATTACTAGTACTACGGGTAAGTAAAATTAATTAGAAACCGAGCGCTAAGTCGACCCTCTAGCCTAGCACATAGAATTAAGTATTAGGTTTAAGTTCTAGGAAGTAGTCGACTTCGATAAGAATAACCTATTCTCGCGTAACTTAGCTATAAATAACTCGCGTCTACTCTAACTAGGCGAGAGCGCGGCTATAAAGATCCTATAGGGAGCGCTTAAGGAAGAGAAAAAGAGAATATTAGGCGAGAGAAAATAGGCTACCGCCCCGAAAGAGTTACTCGAAGACGAGAACGAGAGTAAGGGGGCGAAGGAGGCGGTTCGTAAAGCTAAAGAGAAGTACCTTAAGGGTATCCGTAAAGCCTATAACGCCGTAGTAGCTAGAGTTTAAGGCGATATAGGACCTCTACCTCCGCCGTAGAATAAGAAGATAGGTAAGCTATTAACCTAAAATACGCTAAAGAAGACGACGCTAAAGAAGTAGACTAGTAAGCGCCTAGTTACTACGCTAGACTCTAGGGCCTTAGAATAAGATAATTAGGACGAGAGCGATACTAAGCGTAAGGGATCTCGCTTAGAAGCTTAGGTTACCGCCGATAAGAGATACTTAGGAGGTACTCGTTAGGCTAAGAGTATCCTAGCGCGTATAAAGGGAAATACTAAGAAGATCGTAAATAGCGATATACCGCGCGCTTAGAAGGGTAACTTATTTAATTAGAACGAGGCTCTCGAGACGTTAGAGAAGAATATATAGCTAGCCTATAAGAAGTAGTTATAGCGTAACGTAAAGAGTAAGGATAAAGGCGAGATTAATTAGGAGGATCTTACTAGCCGTCTTAACGAGAGTATAATAGCGAGAGAAGTTTAGTACGTTAAGAACGTATTCTATAACTACTTAATAGACGGCTCTTAGGACGAGTTAATAAAGAAGAACGCTAATCTATAAGCGACTATCGACTAACTTACGTTTCGGAACGATACGTTAACTACTTAGCTCTAGAGTATTACTACTTCGCTAACGTAGCTCTAAAGTATTACTACATCGCTAACCGTTAGTACTAGACGAGGCCGATATAGAGGTAAGACTATTCTAAGGTTTAGAGGTAAGATACTCCCGGGAATAAATATTTAGAACGATCCTCGCCCTATAGCTATTCTAGCCGCCTCGTACTATAACTTCGGCGCTAAGTAGCGCGTATAGGACGAGATACTACTAAGAGACCGGCCCTATATCGAAAACTAGCGCTCTCGTTAAGAAACTCCGTTAGAAGACGAGCCGTACGTCTAGAAATCTCGTAAGCGTACTACTCTAGTAAAACGTAAGGCGAGCGTATCGACCCTATCTAAGTTATAGGAGATAATTAATAACTTAGGGTACGAAGACTTTATCCGGAAATAGCTCGAATAGATCGAGAGCCGTAAGAAGAAATAGAGCGTAGCGAAGAATATAAAGAAGACTAAGGGTAAGAAGGCTATAGCTCGTCTTATAAAGCTAGAACCTATCGACGAACCTATCGAGATTACCGACGACGATTTATAAGAGTAAGAAAATAGGTACTCGGTAGTATTCTCGTCCTTATATCCTATTTTCGGGGGTATATTACTAGATATACTAATATAGCTATAATATACTATATAAGTTAGTAACGTCTTCTACGAGTTATTTTAGGCCGAGGATGTTTTAGGTATTTATTATTATCGACTAGTATATATACGTTAGGGTCGAGTATATAGAAAAATTAGACTTATTTTTGCTAAGAAAATTACCTTCTTAAATGAGTCTCACTGTCCGTACACCTGCGTGACAGTACGCGATCTAGCTGTCCGGGGTTTCGTCACGCACTTCACGCCCGCTATCGCGGGGAAAATAGCTATACGTAAAATCGCGATTTCTTAGTAGGCTATACGTAAAACTCGATATATCCGTGTGTTCTAGTCCTATACGGATATCTAGGTATATATAGTCGTAAACTACGAGTCTAGACTCTAAATATTATATTTCCGAGGTTTTTCGAGTACTCGAGTACGTAGCGATAGTATACCTTACTACCGCTAGTTTCTTATATAATCCTTAGTAGGCGCGTCTACCTCCGCGCTCCTCTTAGGTCCTTCTCTTACACGGTACGGATCGTATATAAAAGTTAAAACCACTAAGAGGTCTAGTCTAGTATTTAATTTAATGCTAACACGGTCGCGATATACTATAAACCTACTTACCTCCGATTTCCTAGGTTTTGCGACTATACTATACGATAGAATCGAATTTTACGTATAGCCTACTAAGAAATCGCGATTTTACGTATAGCTAAATTCCCCGAGCGGGGGAGCGAGCGGGTAGAGTGTTTAACGCAACCCCGGATAGTAGTGTCTTGCAGTTGGTATGTATCAATGACGGGCTTTGCCGAGGAGGGTTGAGGGTGGATGCAGGCCGCGCCAGCAAGCGGCCAGTGCTTCGGAGACGCGGACACCGCGACTTCGCCCGATTCTCGTTCTTTACAACTACAACAATCTTCCATTCAGACATACCGCAACTCGTGCATACCTTCATCACCGCAGAGTCGATGGATGGCTGCGCTGGTCTTCCATGGACTCCATTCATACACGATGCGTCCCTCGCGATTCAGCGACAGCATCGTCGCTGGCAAGTCCCCGCCATCGTGGAGCAAGAGCAAGACATTCAAGACGACTGTAAAGAGCACAATAATCTATTTGGAGAGCCCGCGGGGCTGTGGAAAGCACCGATGTAGCAGTAATCTAGCTCTATTGGAGCTCCATTCTGCAGCAGTGCAGCTACGAGCAGCGGGAGGAGCAGGATTCGGACGGTCACATGTTCAACCTTCTCCCGCGAAGCTTGTACGAGGCCGCGTACTCTTGTCGTGCGGCTTGTAATATGTATACATTGCTTACCCTGGTCTATCGTGACTTCGGCTGCACCAGTCTTGTGCTGATACCATCTGCATTCGCTGAATACCGGGAGCGGCTGTCTCTTTTGCATCATGTCATTTCTACGGGCCTTCGCCACCACCGTCGCCGTCCTGATCGGTTGCCTAGTAGCCAATGTATCCGGTCAAGATGCTGACACTATTGTGATCAAGGGCTCGAAGTTCTTTTACTCGGGCAATGGCACACAATTGTAAATTTGCAAGAGATCTGCATGCACTCACAGCTGGCTGATCTCTATAGTTTTATCAAGGGAGTCGCTTATCAGCAGGACTTCCAACCTGGTCGAGGTCAGCCCAGCAATGGCTACAATGATCCTCTGGTGAGTGCCAGAAGGCCGTCTTCGAGCCATGATGCTGTGCTGACTACAGATCTACCAGGCCGACATTGATGGCTGTATGCGAGACATTCCATACCTTAAGCAACTTGACACGAATACAATCCGCGTGTATGCTATCGATCCAACTAAAGATCACTCCGAGTGCATGACAGCATTGGCCAACGCAGGCATCTATGTCATTGCAGATCTTGCAGCGCCCAATGAGTCGATCGACTCAAATGATCCAGCATGGAATACGGATCTATATGCACGATATACTTCCGTCGTCGATGAGATGCAAAAGTACAGCAATCTGCTCGGATTTTTCGCGGGAAACGAGATCGTCACCCAACCGAATGTCACAGCTTCGGCTGCTTTCGCAAAAGCTGCTGTGCGCGATATGAAAGCATACATCCGGTCCAAGAACTACCGCGCAATCGGCGTCGGCTACGCCACGAGCGACAATGCTGACATTCGTGTGCCGCTCGCAAACTACATGTACGTCAGGGTCGCAAATTTGCGCGAAACAGACTGATCAAATATGGCAGGGACTGCGGCAACTCGAGCGATGCCATCGACTTCTGGGGCTACAATGTCTACTCGTGGTGCGGCGACTCGTCTTTCTCTACTTCGGGATATCAAGCCCGCACTGAAGAATTCGCGAGCTACAATGTCCCGGTTTTCTTTGCTGAGTATGGATGCAATACTGTTCAGCCCAGGACCTTCACAGACGTTCCTGTGCTTTTCGGACCCCAAATGGATGACGTCTGGTCTGGCGGCATCATCTATCTGTACTTTCAGGAAGTCAACGACTATGGTAAATGTTCAGCCCCTTTGCAGTCAAAGCACGATTTTACTGACGCTGTTCCAGGTCTTGTGTCAGTCGACGGAAACTCCGTGTCTACTTTGGTGGACTTCAACAACCTGAAGTCACAAATCGCCACCGTGTCGCCGAGCGGTCCGAACTCAGCTTCATACAGTCCGACCAATTCTCCTCAGTCCTGCCCGACACAGAATTCGCAATTCAGCGCAGCCACAAATTTGCCACCATCTCCAGACACCTCTCTCTGCGATTGCATGTACAACGCTCTGGGCTGTGTGCCGTCCAATAATGTCGATGCAGAATCATATGGCGATCTGTTCAGCTATGTCTGTGGTGGGAACGCCAAACTTTGCAGCGGCATCGCAAGGAACGGCACTACTGGCCAATATGGCCAATTCGGCATGTGCAGTCCAAAGCAGCAACTTGGCTACGTCCTGAACCAGTACTACCGTAGCCGCGGCGCCGATGCCACTGCGTGTAGGTTCTCCGGTTCCGCTGTGACGCAAGCTGCTGCGAGCGCAACTGGCAGCTGTGCCACACAGTTGTCTGCGGCAAGCTCTGCCAATAGTGCAGCGGGAAGTGCTTCCTCAAGCCAAGGTGTTGCTGCTGTCAATACTGTGGCCGGAATGGATGTTGGATATGTCACCTTCGGAGTGCTCTTGCATGTCGCAATCATCTCTGGTGTCGGTATGATCTGTCTCTGACAGCAGAGCCTGTATCAGAGGAAGTTGAAAATTGGTGCAATACTACCTAGCACTTATCCTCACTCTGAACCTCAAGAAATCGCGTATCGTGCAAAGAATGTTCATGCTACAACAAAACTTGTGGCTGGCGCTGGCTGAGGTTTTTGCCAAGATCGGACTACTAAGATTTTCTCCATTCACCGACATACACCATCACTGGTCCAGCTTATGCACGATACTATACTCTTGATTCCGGCGTCGCCAAAGTCTCTTTGCTTGAGCTATTGCTTATCCAAGCGTCACGGACGCGATTCCCGCCTGCACATGCTTCGCACCGACCTAGAAGCGATGCGTGCTGACGAGAACAGCACGACGCGTCGATGTGAATGAGTATAGGTAAACAGGTACAATCATAACATTGCATAATCTATGAGAGCAGTACATTCCATCATACCAGCGAGCGACTTCGGTCAATCGATCGATCTTACCCTCCAAAACACCATTCACAACACATTTATTGAGGAGCCGCTGGAAGAGTGACACCGTCTTGGTAAGTGACCTTCTCGCCGATATCGAGACCCCAAGCAATGCTGTCGAACTCAAGCGCAAGGCTCTGGGCTTGCAGCTGCTTGCCCTTGCGAGTCATGGTGAAGAAGTTATATCCATTGACTGGATACTGGCTGCTGCCGACACCAAGGAAGTTCCACTTCCAGACAATGTGATTGCAGTCAGCGATTACGGCCTTGGTAGTGATGCCGTTGATCTTCGGGGAGTGGAGAACCCCAGCGGTCCAGGCGGCCTTGTTTGCGGCAGCGATGTTGTCACCTGGAGCGATCTGGAAAACGAATTAGCTGCTTTCTTTTCTCTTAACGTGGATGAGGTCGCGATGCGTACGGTTTTGTGCTGCAGGGACAGGATCGAGTTGGAGTACTCGACGAAGTCATCGGCGATGATCTTGTCGGCTGTCTTGGCGGCGTGCTCGTCGGTCTGGCCGAGCACACCGATGAAGGCTTTGATGTATGCTTCGGCTTCCTTCTGGGTGATGCACTGAGATGGTGCAGAGCTGTAGCCAGGTGGGCTGGCAATCACGGAGGTGGCCAAGGCAATGGCAGATGCGAGGAGAGACAACTTCATTTTGATCGTTGGTGAGTTCTGGAAACGAGTGACTGACAATGAATGCTGAGTGTCTGGACAGTAGAACGAAATTTATCGAGTGCTGCGAATGGGAGAACTGACTTTTGCGAGTCGACACCGCCATCTTATATACCTTTGAGTCGTCCGTATTGGTGTAATGGCGTCTCGTTGCAAAAGCTAAGACATGCTCAAGGCCGCTACTACTTACTACTGTCAGGTACCCGAGCGCCATCGCATGACTTCAGCAGGAATCCTATTATTGTCCGCACGTGTTGTCCGTTTAAGCACGAGCTTGCTCATCACGTCAGAGCGGCCACGCGATTCCACCGAGACGTTGTGATCACTAGTTCTAGACTACTTAAAGAAAATCAAGGTTGCTCTCGAAGCGCCATGCTCAGCCCGGAAGCGATTCACCTTCAAGCCCTACTGAGACGTTGGCAACAAGGAGTTACCGAAGCCTTTGCCATGGCGTCTTGACCAACTCTACTCTCGGCAAGCCTTGCAGAATCAGCCTCCTGGACGTCGCAAAATTTTCTGGCTAGCTTTTCTTCAGCCAGCCATAGATTCTCGATTCAGGTTAAGCTCAAAAGCCATCGTGTCGTTTGGGACGTTAGAACTATATATGTACATAGACCTGAGCCGATGCCGCTGTATACATATGGATCCGCCAGTCAGATTCAGCCTTTCCCTTGAATTTTAATATGCAAGTTGACTCGTTTCAGCCACTCTAATAGTTCTAGTCCTCTCCTGCACATCGCATGGAGGATGCCGAACTTTCTATAGTAACGTCGATTCTGTCAAGCACGAAAAGCAATAACAAGCGATCGATGCAACGGTCAATGTTAGAATCATTCGGAACAGGTTACTGCCGACAAAAATTCGGGCGATGTTGTGCTTCTGTCCGGCCTCGGAGCATCACAGATTAAGAGTAGTAAGCAGCCTTCAAACAAGCCATCGCATCAACGACTCAAAGTAGAATAATCAAGCAGGCTTTGATGCAATTGCTAGCGAAATAGCATTTCAGCTCGAGGCTTGCTAATGTATATAGTATACGCGAGATCTAACCAAACTAAGCATCTCACGCACTTCGAGTAACCTCCCATTCCGTCGAGGACGAAGAAGACGAAAGCACTCCTCTAATATGCACTTTTCACAGACATATTATAATCGCCGTTGTTGTTCCGCCACGAGAATTGTTAAAAGAGATACCTATCATATCGGTCATCGGACTGTACAGCATGTGTACATCTAGATCGAACATGGACAAGCAGAACAGAAGAAAGGATAGTTCTAACCTATATAATGCCGAGAGCGTTGCTCACGGAGACGCTGGAACAATAATAAGTCCCTAGCTTGTTAGAGGTATTCTGTAGTCATCTCATCGCATCGGTAATATCGCAGAACGAGGAACTAGACCTATAAGAAATGTTGCAGTTCTCGATGAGCAGCTTACAGATTTCGTAGCAGGTAGAACTAGAACTAGATTTCGCAAAGAACTCTCCAACCGTCGAAATCACTATTCCAAATTCCAATATTCTAGCCTCATAGATAGAAGTAAGTCAATGAGAAATTTCCGAAGCCGTGAAACGAACGTATTCTAATCACCATACAAAGTATTCCATTATTCTACCTTCTCAACCCTCTCTTCGAAACCTGATTTCGCAGTACTCTTTTTCATTTCATTCTCAAATACAGTATTTCCACAAAACTTAACATATATATCCTCTTAGTCTCTACTCTACTCTACTCTAGAATAAGTAGGCCGGGAAAAAGGGAAAAAAAACAAGAAAAAAATCTTTTCCTGTACGCCTCTATGTCGTCCAACCAAACTCGAAAAAAAAACTAGACATCAAGCAATATTTCTGACTATATTACCTGCTACTGTAACGAATACGCAAAAAGTCTTACACATGGGACGCTAGAGGGAAAAGCTGGGTCCGTCGTAAAAGAGCAGAGTTGCGTGTAGGACAGTGTAATAGAAAGCCGAGAAGATTCTAGACGGGAAGGTATCAATAGAAGTAAAGGGACACACCAAAAAAACTGTTGATATCTGTGTGCATACAGCGTGCTACTTTATAGCCAAGAGATGTAAAGATTTTCGATCTCCTTTACGATTTAGAAGAAGACGAGACCAAACTTCTGCGCTCCTTCTCCTCCTCCTCCTCCTCCTCCTCCTCAGGATGATGACGTTCGTTCGTTCATGCCCGGAAAAAAAAATCTTGCTTCGGGATGTTGAATTAATGAGGTGTATGATAGCGGAAACGAAGCTACGAGGCAACGAACAACGGAATGCGTACTAGTGGTCGAGCCCTTCGCTGAGACAAATATAGCTCATGTCTCGGGTTAGAGCCGTCGATTTCGGGCGGTATTAGACGGCGGGAATCGAGTTCCTCGACGGTCGTTTCGTTTAGGGCGAGAAGATTCTTGGTACGTGTCGCATGAGGAGTTTCTGCCTCGAAGGAATTGGGCTTGAAAGGAGCATGTCTTCGTCGACTGCGCCGCCGGAAGTACCACAATGCTCCGGCGATGAGTAGTGCCACGACGCAGACGCTAATCACGATGCCGGCAATCAGGCCTGAGCTTATTGGAGTCTCGGGCTTGTTCAGAGATGTCGGGGTCGAAGACGGATGCGCTGTGCTCTGCTGTGGGACATTGGTCGTGGCCGTGCTGGTAGCAGTCGCAATTGATACGCCGGACGTTTGTGTTCCGGATAGGGTCGAAGGCATTGGTGCAAGAGCTGAATTTGGCCTGGAGCAGTCAGTCTATGTTGCGGACATTTGATGGGGAAATACATACCCAGGTCGAGCAGAGCCGTCGCCGCTTGGCCAGGGAGATGTTAGACCAAGAACAAGGACTAGCTGTATGAAATATCTGATCAGTGTCAGCTCCACGCGTCCGGACAGCGTAGTGAAGATCATACCCAACGACGAGAATCATGCGTTGCGAGGTTCTCAATGTAGTACCAATAACCACAAGCAGACTGAAAGCCAGTGTGAATGATGTGACAATGGCCAGTCTTCCCGCGCTATCATTGGCAAATGGTAGGCACCAAAGTGGAGCCAAGAGCATCATGAGCATGATGAATAGCAGCACGAAAGCCCCAATGCTCTTCCAGGTGTCACGGTCGTAGTACCAAGTTGGGCTGGAGGAAGTTATTCCTGGCAGTCTGGCAAGCCGTGAGAGCCCTAGCGATTGCATCCATCTGCCAAAGGGCGTATGCTGTGCCGTTCGTGCTGTGATGAGATCCTTATCATATTCATCTTCCAAGAACTTTTGCTCCTTCTTCTCGATAGCGTTCGGATAGTTCTCTAACCACGTCCGAAGGTTTCGCAGCTGCTCTTTCGAAGCAGTGGGCCGATCTTGGAGAAGCAGGTATTGGTTGAGCCGCTCGTCTGGGGTAACATTGTCAACGAAAGATGTTTTATCGCAAACGAACCACGGGCGTACTGACTGTAGTCTTTGATTTTCTCGGCGATCGCGTCCAGCACCTTGCCTCGTGGTGTGCTCTCGTCCAGTCTAAAACTTCCACATCCTCCTTGCCCAGAGTCTATACTCATGCTTCGTGCATCCATTTTCATCAATTTGTCCTCCAACTTGACGATGTCATTCTGAAGCTTTAACAGAACTCGCACATTCAGGTCGGAGAACTTCCGCAAAGCAAAACAGTCCGTGGAAGATGCCACGAATCTGCTGAATCCCGGATATCCAACATACTTCCAAGCTTGATGCCTTCGAAGTTGCTCTTGTTCAAATTGCTTCTCAAGAAGTTGCTCCTCGGTGAGTTCTTCAGAGCGGCTCAGATCCGCCATGTCGTCGCATTTCTCGGGAATGCATCGACAGCCAGAGCGACTCTAGTATCACAACTCTGCGCGCGATCAATCACTGGATCTGGTAAAAGAAGAAGACTGGATATGAGGTGAGCAATCAGAGATTTACGATAAAGCTCCGGTGAGGGCGGGGCGTCCTGTGAAACAGGATGTCGTGGCAGCTGTACGCCCTCGAAATCGTCGCAACCCAAAGGCACCAAGGTTACATTCAATCCACGAAATCGTGTCTGCACGCAGACCGCAGACCAATCAAGAGGCCTGCCATGGATGGGCGAGATTCACATTCTGCCTCTGCGGCCTCTGCGATCTGTCGATTTCGTCGTGGTGTGCGTGGCGCGAAAAAATGCCCGGCCGTCGCGAAGACTCCAGAGTCCTGCGAATTCTGGTGATGTTGTAGGGTTGGGTATATATCAGGCAGTGCCAGGAACGTCCAAGTTAAATCGAGAATCTTCACAGCCTCAGCCTCGAAACGGACACGATGCCTAACCAACCAATGCCACAAATGTACCTTACTTACGACCATATCTCGGGGCTGAGCAGTCCAGCAAACGCCAGCCACAGCCAGCTGAATCGATTTTGCAGGTCGCTGTCGTTCCAACGTGACAGCCGCAGCCCCAACATTGCGGCTGTGGTTCGGCAAAAGTCTCCATCTTCGACCAACGTGGTGCCCCCAGCATCAGATGAGTCGCAAGTGCAACAGTGGAACCAGTGCGATCTGCTAGAAAATCCTCTAGATCCATTCCAAATTTATCGTCATCCGCCACCTACGCAATCGCTGGAGCCACCGAATTGCAACTTCCACGAGCTGCACTCTGACTGTTTGCTGCAGCCAGGCTACTACTCGCCTATCAGTCCATACTCGTATTCGACCTACCTCGGAAGCTCGCAGTCAGCCTCAAGCGGCTCGAGAAGTACTCTCGATAGTTCCGGCATCGTATCTGCAGGAACAGATGCTAGCGGCTTCTCAGACGCGGCCTACTTGTGCACCACTCCTGCGCAAATCACGCCAGTCGAGCTTTCCGGCGCGACTCTGAATGTTGCAGCGGAGCTCGGTGACTCAGTGGACTCGTCGAGAGCCTCAGCGTCCGAAGATGGGTTTGATTGCCCCATTCGCGCAGGTCCAAGTGGCGATGCTTTGTGTCAATGGAAAGCGCCGAAGAATGGCCTGAAAGATATGAGCCGCGTTCGGTGACTATACACTGCATCAGTAAAGACTTTCAACACTCGCTGACGTCGGATACAGCGAGCATGTTGGGAAGCATGGTCTGCGATGCCCAGACTGTGGCCAGACAACAATACGTCACAAAGAATTTGTGAAACACTGCAATCGGAAGCTGAACACTGGCAAATGTCCTGACGATCTTGGAGATGGAACGTTGTCTCCTGGTAATGTGTTGCCGCTGGCGCCTGAGGTGATCATTGCATTTTTCAAGGGCAAGAAAAGGAACCCAGCACACCAACACGAAGAGTGGGTGGAAGGATACAAGGCGCTCAATCCAGAATGGAGAAGTCGTGCTTTGCCCTCACCATGTAAGTGGTATCCTTGATCGGCGCAGGCCGGCCACTGACACGTTGCCAGTCTATGCAGAAAACATTCGAAGGCGCTATACAGACCTCGGCCTTCCCGGAAGGCCCTCTGTGGTGGGTCCCGAAGAACAAGTAGAAAAGTCCAAAGACACCTCGTCCACAAGCGGCTCGCTTGACGATGCACTGCTTGATGGGATCGACTGGTCCAATTTGGATGCTAGTAAAGCAATGTATCACTCCGACTCTTCTCCAACGAGTGACAGACGAGCCGGTCGAGATGAGGAGCTGGGATCACACTCGCTTGACCCGGACAAAATACGATTGCCAAGCAAGCAGACGAGTGCTCTAAGGCGTTTTGCCAGCCAATTACCGAAGCTCACGACGAGACCGCAGCCGGTGCATCGTTCATCGCGAGGAAGTCCTCTATCGAACACCTCTGCAACAACATCTTGCAGTGTATCTCCAGTTGTCGCAGGACCGTCAATCAATGCATACGGAAAGCGGACGCTATCAACATCGTCCCGAGATCCCGAGGTCAAAAGACAAGCCAAAACTTCTCGCAAACGCATCGAGGAATTGATTCGCAGGATTACCAAGGTATCGGAGGAAAGAGATCGGCTGCGATCGGACCTGCACCTCGCCGAAGGCGAGAAACGACAGCTGGTTGACGCGATTCGAGAGCTGCACGTCGAGGTTTTCGCCTGGGATCCGGAGAGCGGCGAGACAAGCGAGTTGTATAACCGGGTTGATAGCACCCTGAGTAGGGTACGTGGCTTAATGCCTCAGCTGGAGATATAGGCGGACTCAATCAGACCAAAAGCGAATTTGTATTCTCACTGACACCAACTCTACTCATTTTTCATCGTTCCCAAAAGAACATCTTGAGCTCGGATGCGAATGTCCTTGGCCAAAAACGTGCCACGGCTGAAGGGTATTCGACGCGCCGTAGGGTTTGCTGAGATGCGGTGGTGCGATGTATAGAGTATCGCGTATTAGAGGATATTCGAGGTCTATTCCCGGCTGCGAAGGGATCTCTGCAACTGATGAGATCACTATGGATGCTTGCTAAAGTCAAGAATTGTCGATATAAAAGATGTCGAACTACATACTTGCTAAAAGTAACGCGTTCCTGTAGAATAGACAGCGGTCTGGCTCTCGGATAAAAGTTTCAGCGGCTGACCGAGATTATTCTATCACCGAAGTCAGACAGAGATCACGCGTCGCAGCCTTGACATAATTAGTAACCAAGAAGAAAGGCAAGATAGCTACTCAATCTCTACCTTCGTGTTTTGCAAAAATCATAAAAAAAAAGTCATATCTACATCCATCGAATCAACAAGCCCGCCGGGCCTCGTTACATCTCTATCTGGGTATTCCCCATCATACTACTACTGCTGTATCAATGTAGTTGGTGTGTCCTCGCGTGAAAGCATAGGGTATCATAAAAGCGTCACGCCACAAAAGGGAGAAAAACAAGATCCAAGACTCCAAATCCATGCGCTCTCACAAATTACCTCCTCCTTGACCGTCCCGGCTACTTAACGCCGACCTCTATTTTGTCCAAACAGAGTACTCTTCTTTGCCCTCACCATACACAGCTTCGCTGTACGATGGCTCGTTCCAGTAGGATGTATCGCTATCGTCGGTCTGGTTGCCGCCGGGCAGGGTGCCATCTTCGATGTCTTCTTCCGGGGGATTGCCAATGGCGGGTTTGGCGCCGCCGAGCCAGTGCCTGACTTCGCAATCGCCACGTCTCTGGCAGACGTTCCTTCGGCCGAGATTTTTGAACTTGGGTCCTGTAGGTCCATTGACGTAGTGGTATTGGCCGGCGAAGCGGTACTGGCGTGGGTCAGAAAGTGGATAGTATTTGTCGCCCCAGTGGCCGGCATAGCTGAGCCACTCGACTGGCGAGGTTGGGTTGAGCATGGAAGCACGCATTGTTCGGTTCTTGGCATCGTATGTGTAGGATTGTAGGTTCTGGACAGGATCCCAGAGAGGACCACGATCAGTTTCGTCGTGAAGGAGACCCCAGGGCAAGATGTAAGGATGAAGTCCAGGCGTGCCGTACATGGCATGGGAACCAAGGGCGCTGTAGACGACCGGCCGTTTGGCCATGCGACCAGCAGTCTCGTTACTCCAGCTACCGATCATGGTTCCAGATCCGTCGTGGCTTGGGATGTACTTCTCCATGGCCTTCCAGGCGTATGCTTGTCCGAAGTTATGCTCTGACAAGAAAACCTCGATGGGCTTGCCATTCTTGAAGCGCACGCAAGTGTGCTCCCAGTCGCCGACATGGTTGCCAAATCGGATGTTCAACACGGTCTGTCCGAGATTGAAGGAGTAGAAGAAGAACCAGAAAGCATCGACGATGCCATTCTCCTTGGGCACAACGATGAGGATAGCGGGTGCTGAACTCTTGCCGCCTGGACGGGGTCGGTGTTTATCGTCGTTGAAGTCCAAGGCATTTCTTCGGCGCAGTTCTTGGTGTGGTCCACGAGGTGGATTATACGGATCAAAGCAGGTTCCGGCAAGCGGATCGCAGGGGTCTCCACAATACTCTTCGCTCTTGCCGCACCAACCGTAGATGGAACAGCAAGACCCGAACTTGCTCCCGTCGCAAGTATATCCGCTGCTGCCACCACATCGGCCATCTTGGCTCGGCGCGAGATCGGAGAAGAAAGATTGCGTCGAGAGGTCCTCATCAGACTTTTCGGCATTGGCAAGAGCCTCCTGCTTCATGGCGTCGAGGTCGTGGCCTTTCAAGTCGTCCAAGTCAGGCCATGGAGCCTCGGTGTCGTCTTCATCGTCGTCTCGGCCGGGAGTGCTAGGGATGTTTTCAATACTAGTGAGCCAGTCGGGCCTCTCTTCAGGGTTATCGTCGCTTTGGAGGTACATGAACCTGCTATGTTCGCCGCCAGCGTAGTCGTTTAGATCGTTCAGATTCGTGAGATTGCGGTCTTCCAGGTCGGAAATCTTAGTGTAGTTGAGGTAAGGCGAGGTGTGCACTAGGTGTTCGCCAACATCGCTCGGCCAAAATTTCTCTCCAGAGAATAGATGAACATAAGGAGCGTGGTCCAGCACGTACTGCGGAATCTCTCGAAGTTTCCTCTCGGCATTTGACCACGAGTTGGGGTCTTCGCCTCCAGACTCCCACCATGGTATCGGATCGTCATCGGGTAGTGGTATGCTGTCTTGAATCTTCGACGACGTCCATGCGCTTGTGAAGAGCATATGTGCGCCTCCACATATTCCTATCCAGCGACAGGCCTGCCTGTCCAGCCAATGCTTTGAAGTTGATATCCATTCGGCGTTCTCGAGGAGTTCGAGCGAGTTGGTGGTCTTGTCGATCTGCACGCCAATGAGGCTGCCCAGAATGTAGACGACAGCGATTGCTAGGAACCAGGCAAAAGTTCGTTTGAGGCGAAAGCGCCGCTTCGCGGGAGGTGGCATGTGAGTATGAGTGTGCTGTGTAGTGGGGCCATCATCAGCGTCATGGTTGCGAGTGAGAGGAGTGTGGACAGTGGACTTACCGATGCAGCTGTGCGTGCCGCGCTGCTACCGGCTCATCGGGGTCTTAAGTGCTAAATGCTGCACAGTAAATGTTCGCTGAACGCTGCACAATGCGAAACGGGCGATGAGATGTAGATGCGATCAGATGGGGTAGTAGTAGTAGTAGTCAGAAGGGGAGTGTTCAGGTGGTACGAGATGGCGGAAGGCCGGAGCAGATGTAAGCAGTTCCTGACCGCCGAGTAAGACTAAGGGCACTACGTAGGTAGTTGCAGAGTGAAGAATGCGGAATGCGTGCGAGTAGGGGAAAAGAGGCTTCCCGGTCGCTGACGTCTTCGCTGAGAGAGAGGGCGTCGGCTGAGGCAAAGACCGCAAGGCTAGTAGTAGGCTCTGGGCCTGGGCGAGGCGGGAGTGGGCGGAAGGTTAACGGCTGCAGGTTTGTACGGATTATTATAATCCGGGATACGTTGTCAGACGGGTGGCTTGGTGTGAGATGGGTGTCTTTTTGGGAAACACAGTAGAAGGATGCTTCACTAACAAAGACAACAATCCCGTACACACTATCGTACGAGGATGGGGGCGTTGCTGTGTGACGATATGCATACACTATACACTGCAAATATGCTTGACGCCGACAACTCTATCTCGCTCTCGTGACCATGGATATGCCCGCACATCTGCAAGGCGCGAACATCCCGAGGCCCCGATAACGCCCTCTTAATAATCATCAGCCACATCTGCTACAGCATGCCGCGAGCCTTCTCTCCATTCTCTCCTCACCACTCGCACCGTCCTCTGAAACTGTTATACCAGTGCCTGTGACAATGCATGTCATGCGAAAGTCCCGTTCGAGCCTCGCAAGTGATCAGACTCTCGCCAAGACATTTGGCGCCAGCGAGTAAGTGAGCTTTTCTGCGACACGTTTCTTTCAACACTATATAGCCATGGGCCAACCACAGCCTCACATTGAGAGCACGCCCGCCATGGCCACAGCTCCATTGAGTAGTCATGATGGCGGGGCAGAGGACGAGTGGGAGTACGAGTATGACCCGACTGAAACAGAAGACCTCTATTTCACTTTGGACCTGACCAGGCACGTGGCGGATGCGCTTGAGCCCAAAGAAGAAGAAGGAGAAGGAGATAACGACGACGACGCTAATGGCGAGCCTCACGTCGGCGATGCGCAAACCGGAGATGCGACTGCAAGTGCAAAAGTCGCCAAAGATCGCGCGCCTCCAAGCTCAAAGCTGCAGATTCTCGACTTGCATACTACCAATCCTCTGGTCAAACTCGACGAGGGAGTCTACAGCTGCTACTGGACCACCGATCTCGGCACCCAATTCCATATCACGCAAGCTGGTCATGTTCCCAACCCACGACGTGCTGGACATGTCTTGGACATCATCGGACTTTCCCAGGCACGTTTGACGGGCAAGCCAGGCTCACTCACCGTCAAAAATGCCACGGGCGAAGGCCAGAACGATGCCGCTACTCCTGATCTCGGCAATGGAACGGAGGATGAAGTCGAGAATGTGAAGTCAACGCCAGATACAGACCCCGCGCGATCCTCCAGCTACGGACAGCCCTTGGTGATCCCACGAGACGACTGCAGGACCGCGACTGCAGTACAGCAAGCTTCCTTTCTCGAGCGCCTATCTCAGATCAAGCTCAAAAAGGGCGAGAAGGACCCGGTGCCGATCTACAGTGTCAAAATCCACAAGGAGCCTGCAAACAAAGCTGAGCTGAAAAGGCAGGCGCTCGATGCTGACGCAGAGAAGAAGAAATTCGCCAAGTCCAGCGAGCGGCCAGGCAAGCGCAGGAAGCGTCTGACAGCCGCAGAGAAAGGAATCATCCCCAGCGCAACACCAAAAGGAGGACGCAAGAAACTCAGTGCCATCGCTGCACAAGTTGGATTCATTGACGAGGCGACCGACGTCACCCCTGGACCTTCCCGTCCTCGGCGCGTGAGGACCTCGACTGCGAAAGCCGCCGCTCAACAGGAACATCTTGATGACATGGAAGATGCCCCAGCCGAAGCAGTGTCCGAGGAAGTGACAAACGCACAGGTGACTGGCGATGACGGTGTGAAGTGAGGTCAGCGAACATCTGTGCCTGTATCATACTCAAGCATGAAGCTAGATGCAGACCAAGAAATACCCTTGCACCCGCTTCAAATAACAACCAAGTGCCGTCTGCGGACGCAATACTCGTCATTTCACCTCTCAATCAATCGCGACATAACTTCGCGTTAGTTATCTTGCTCCAGGCTTTTCCAGAAATCATTCCTAATCTGAAACTTTGCCTTGACACGATCTAATCTATTCGGGGGAGAGAAAAAAAAACCCCAAGTCCGTTCCAAGATTGGGAAATTTTTGGTCTACGTAGCAAATCTTTTTTTTTTTCCTTCTTCTTTTCAGCAACGTCCGCCAGAGACACCGACATCTTTGATCAAGCCATTATTATACTCAAAAAAAGTGCGAGCAATGTCGAGTTCAGATGCGGCGAAATACAATAGTAGTTGAGTACTATAAGGAACAAGACTCGGAGTAAGCGCTTTACTTAAAAGCTAGAGTAGAGTATGTAAGGAGAAGGCGCCTACCCGATAGTCAAGACTTCTTTATGCATCCTATTCATTCTCCTCGTCGTGACGTCGTCTCATATCTTTCGTATAAGTAATATTTCCTAACTTTTCTCATACATAGTACTTCTTCCCGGCGGAATGTAGGCCTTACAATTCTACTTGCACGAAGTGAAGGTATTCTGGTAATGAGTAGACATTATTAGGAAGACGCGTACTGTAGAGGTGGGCTGGGTCATTTCACGTGACGGTGTCTGGAACTAGAATACGTCACGCGTTCCGATCTTCCTCTCAACAGTGGACTCATTGAGAGGCCATGGTACCAAAGCCAACGATGAGTGCGAAGGCATGTTCATTATGCGCTTCTTAACGCTTTGGTTTGAGGAAATATACACTCATGCGGATCCAGCGACTGTATTGCCGACAATGTCGAGTCGTTTGCTCGCTGGCCACTTTCTTGGCTGCTGAGGGGCGTGGAGGCATTCATACCACACAGTAAGAAATCCTCGCCGCTCTGTGTGTGGTGGATTTAGTTTTGACTCTCACCAGTGCCACAGCAGACTTACACTTTTGAGCCCGGCAGAGAGCCCACGAACTCCTTCTCCGCTTTCTCAGCCTGCTCGGAGTCATACGACTGGATGACACTGCCAAACGTCTGGGACTGATCCGGATACCCGATGATACTGCCCAACACCATGGGATCAAACAGGAGCCTGTGGGTAGAGAAGAGTATAGCACGACGGTGCTTCATCAGCTTCATGGTCTAATCCTGCTGCACAGCGCAATAGAACTAGTGCCCGACATTACCGAAGGACGCTAGGTGCATCAGCATACCACGCATTTGGAGCACTGTCTGGACTTCCTTCGGCAGGGCGTAATGTGTGCAGCAGATCTGAGTATCAAAGTTCCAAAGCTGCCCTCAGGTCCAATGAAGGTTCCAAACATTTACAATAATGTGTGGGGCACGCAACATCAGTGCCGAAGTTGGAGCGCCGTGCTGAACTGGCTTGCAAGTTGCGAGTCAGCAGTGACTACAGTAAACTTGGAAGGTTTGAACGGAATTTTGTGTTTTTCATATTCTTACGTAGCTAATCTATTGGTTAGATGATGCGGCAAAGTAGCAGTACAGCACTTCGGCAATTATTTTGACTTCCTGGCGCTCATAGGCTGCATAGTGTCACAGCCTGATTCAACGGGTCAAGTCAAGTTGCTAAGATTTTGCTCTCATCGAATCACTGTGGATAGACTGAGCTGATAAGCTGCAACTTAGACGCGTTCCGCATTTTGAGTGTGAGGACACTTCCATGTGTAAAGTGGGGCTGAGGACTTTTTTTTTCAAAATCCGCAGCCTGAGTGAACGGTCATTTCATATATAAATGACGCTCGATTCTCTATACTCTCCTCTTTCAAAGTACAACGAAACTCCAAACCATCTGATCAAGCAAAGATTCAACCATCAATCAGACCGAACAACAACCAACAACCAACCACCATCAACACCAACAATAACACGCTATGGCGTACAACAACAAAATGACCCTCACCACACTCGTGGCTGCTCTGCTCTCACTCCTCCTATTCGCACAGAACGCCAGCGCAGCACCCCAGAACGCAGAATTCCTCGAGATGCGAGCCAACAACATCACCAGCTTGAATTCGACCTCGAATTTCAATCTACAAAAAAGATCTAGACATCTCATCCACGGCGACCGCGGCGAGACGGGCTTCCACTACTGCTACAGCCCACACTACCACAACCCGGACAAATTCCCAACCCGCATCGACACCATCAACGTCGACCACGTGCACGGCAAAATGGAAGTCGCCTGGCGCGGCACAAAAATGGGCTTCGAATTCAAAATCACCCCATCAGAAGACATCATCGAAGGCACACAACTCTGGCCCAGCTTCCTGCCGTGGTCCCTCGACAACTCCGACGCCAAGCTGCACATCATCCAAGGCGACGCCGTCGACATCTGCAGTCTCATCGAATGTCCTGCCCCCGCCGGCCAGCAGATCCAATTTACCGCCAAAGTCCTGATGCCTGAAAAGTTGTACAAGACCACGAGGACGTTGATTTTTGGCACCAAAATTCACTTTGAGTTTGCCGTGCCCATGGAGGAGGACCCTACTGGCGAGGGCGAGGGGCATTTGGTGCTGACGTGCGCGGAACGAAAAGTCGAGGTTTATGATGAGAGGAATACGGATTTTGGGTGCGAATTCGCTTGCCATTGAGGGAAAGTTGAATTAAAACCAAAACAAAACTAAACAAAAAAAAAGAGTCGGGAGAGTTTTGCTGGGAGTAAGTTCTATTTGACCTTTTCGGGAGTTAAAGTGCGAGGAAATCAATTTTCTTTCTTTTAAAAGGAAATTGGAGGTATATAGCCGTAGTTCGAGTGTGGAAATAAACAAGAAAACCCCAAAAATCTGCCCCAAATTTCTTTCTCTTCTCTCGTGTAGTCGTCTTTTCCACTCTTGACAATGGCGTCCTTTGCATTTTGGTGAGCTCCGTTATTCTCCGATCTCAGGCAGAAGCTGTGGTCGCTTGTCGTTCTGCAAGTCTAGGTATAGCGAAGAGGAGTCATGCTTGAAAGTAAGAAATTTCTTCTGGTTGCAGACCAGTCAGGCACAGCCAGATGTCTCATTAGAATACCAAGCGAGAGGCCCGCTCGGATTTCGCGAAGAGCATTCTTGCAGCACAAAGCATCACACAGATCCATCCTGTAGCTTTGACACCTGACTCTCGTGACTGACAGGACCAGCGAGAGTCTCGGATTAGTAGTGGCGGGTCGCTGTGGATGATTTCGAGAATGCTCACCAGGCGTCAAAGAGTGCGCACGAAGCCTAAACGTGATAATTCGGTAGTTCTATGTATCTTGAACCGCTTTGAAAGAGGATCAGGACAATGCCGTTGCTCTGTTCATATATACCGCCAACAACGCACCTAGGGCTCTATTCCCTTCGCAACCAATTGCCCTTGCTCTGGTTTCCAAATAAACTATGATTTCCCACAGATGGTGGTCACGGACACTGTTTACCAACCCAAAAATATTCAAATCAACGCCCAGGGTAAGGTCGAAATATGAACCGGTGGTTTAGATTGACTCGTCAATTCGTTCTGCATGATATGCAGCTGAGCCCCAAGGTAATAGAACGCCTCGTAGCTTGTAGCATTGCCCGGCTCTGTTTTTGACCTCAACATCTGGGAGGTTGGCGGATCCAGTGCTCGCAGAGACAGAAACCTGTAGAACTTCTGGATGTACTGCTAGTGCTGCTAGCGTGATTGGCTTGATCGATGTTTCTTTCGTGTCAGCCTCGCCAATAATAGGTTTATAGCAGCCCCAGGTCACAAGCCCCGATGTTTGTTGACTGGCACCAACAAGGACGCCTCCGACCACCCATCCCACTGGATTCCAAAATTGGGTGACAGTCAACCCGGTTAAAGCAGTTACACCACTTTCAGCGGCAACGGCTATCGTGAATCCAGTTTCCGCAACGACAGCGGAGCTCGCCGCGCAACTGACAGCAAGAGCGCCTTCGGAAACGAGCGCAGCAGTAACGGCACCAATTCGCGAGGCATGCATCGCAATCGCAACAGGAGCTGCTGCGGTGCCACCGGTGCCAACTACGATAACCATAGTGATCGTTCGTATCGTGGAGCGTGGAGCGTGCTTCGAATTCTGTAGAATATTTTCTTGTAGAGCGTGGTCGTGGCGCTGCAGCATCCCTTGTCTCGATGGAAGGCAGGACGGAAGAGAAGGATATTCTAGTGCTATAGGAACATCATAGATTCGTGGTATGTAGCACCTGGGGACAAGATGCCTACGCTTGATTATTATACTGCCATGCTGCTGCATACTTTAAGCGATCTACAGCGTCTAGGCACATCGGATTGACAGCGCTAAATTCCCTAATCCTGGATTTCATGGGTTCTAGCGAATAAGATATCCTGAGTTCGACGGACCGCAAGATCCATTGTCACTGCAATGTGCCTAGACACTGTATGCTTTCCTCCGTTACGCAGATAGCCAGAGGGAAGAGTCGTGTGTGATCATGGTTCTCCATGATTAGTAGCTAGGAAGCGCTAAGGCAAGACGGCAAGGCGCCAGTGCCAGCCAGGGCTCGGCTAGACTTTTTCAGTCGCGCGCGTGCGACTATTTTTAACGCACAAAAAAGTGCGATTACTATTAACACTTAGGCATTACTCGTAGGCATATATTATATAGACTAGGTTTTACTATATATTGAGGTCTTAAGATAGTAGGTCTTAGATATTAACCCTTCTAAAGGTAGGCTCTAGTAACTCTTCTTCTACGTATTCGTTATAAGTAGGTAGATTACTATTTAAACTATCGCTACTAACGTCGTAGGCTAGATGTTAGTAATCTCCCTAATTAAGGACTACGAAAAAAGTATGAACAACAATACTTAGGGCGCCTTAAGGCCTCCTAACACGCGAGAATATATCCGAGTAGGAGGGAATAGATTAGCGGCGGGCCGCGGTAAGGGAACTCTAAGAGGGAGGGGCGGTTAACTATAAGCTTAGGAGCTAATATAGGACTAGCGTAGTAGGAATAAAGAAAAGGAGGGAAATAACTTTACGAATCTAAAGAATACGTAGAGCTATATCTAGAAGAACCTTATTAACCTTGCGGAAAACATCTGATTAAGGATTGAAATTTCGCCATGGACTCTCGCGGATTCAATGTTGTGTTTCGATAACATCGATTGTTCGCAAAGTGTCATTAGGTCTTCGCCAGGCAATGCGACAACCAAAAGCGATGGGGTAGCCCGCGACCGCATCCGAAAGCAATAACGTCCAGAAGCAGCATCTTCGAAAGCATTTGTGTATCTTAAAGATGTTCGTCGCCATCGGAAGACCCATGAAGCCGAGCCATTGGCTTCCCGCGAAAGGACAGCTTAGTGATACATTTCCGGACGAAGCGCGGGAATTGAGGACATGCCAAAGATCACCAAGAAGCTCAAACAACAGAGAGGTGCGGCTCACTTGACTTAGCGCGAATAGTATAGTCCTGTCATGGGAAGGATCAGCAGTAACGATACAACGACGGAAAAGGGAGGGGGATGAACGGGTCAAATGTATTCATTAGAGCAACAATGCCATCGTCTCAGAAATGCCACCAGCGCCTATTCCTTCAATGAGCTTCGTTGCCAGAACCGTGCTGTTGTCCACGCAGAAATACTAGAGTCGTCTAGCCAGACATCAACTCACTCAGCCGCGCAAAGTGTCATCGAGGTTGCCTTTCCGTCGCTTAAGAGGCGAGAACTGGAATCCGCTTCCATCTTGCGCAGTCATGAGAAGCGACGATCCTATCTTGCTTGCACCCAAGAATCCGCCGGCCTTCTTCGCTCCCGGAGCTAGCCCGCCAAAGCCTCGTCCACCAAGTAGGGTTCTGCCAGAAATTGCTTTAGCAGGAGCTTCATCCTCTTCGTCAAACAGCGTTTTGCCTGTTCCGCCGAGCTTGCGATTCTTCTTGCTTTGCACCTTCTTTGCTTCTTCTGGCTTGTTGAAGGTTGCAAAGTCGACAAGCGACTTCCTCTTCTTTTGCTTCTTGGCTTTCTCAGCATCGACAGGTCCATCCGCAGTCTTAGTCTTGAGCTTCTGGCCCGCAGGCTTGACCGAAGGTGCATTCTCCTGGCCTTGCGAGTGAACATCGTCCTCTTCTGTGATGAGCTCGAGCTGAGGCACGACTGGTTTCTGCTTCCGCTGCCGAGGAGCAGGTTTCGGCTTCTGCGCATTCGCATCAGCTGTCGCGAGAGGCTGCTTCTTCTGCTTGGTTGCTGCGGCCTTCTCGACAATTGGCGACTCCGCCGGCATCTCGACCTCGATCGATTCAACAGGCTTGTCGGGATCGTGCTCACCGTCGCTGTCCTCTGGCAGTATGCTGGCGGTCTTGTTAAGAAACGGCGTCATGCTGAAAGTAGACTTCTCTCCGACGTTTGCGGTAGCCTTGCGTCCACGCTTAGCAGCAGGTCCGTCTCCAGGTGTGCCAATATTCGTCGCGTCGGCGTCGAATTGAGCAGCAGATCGCTTCTTGGTGTTCGCAGCAGTCTTTGCTCCTTTCTTGGCCGGCTGAGCTGCAGCTTCCTCCTGTGCGGTGACAAGATCGGCTTCGGTCTGCTTGAGCTTTTCCTTCGTCGTTCGCAGTTTTGTCCGGAATTGGTTGAGCTTCTCTTCGAGCGTGGCTTTCTGGGATTCGAAATCAGACGACTGCTTTTCCGCCTGCTTCTCGACTCTTGAGCGCTCCTTCTTCTCTGCAGCCAATTCTTGTCGAAGCTCGTCCAGCTGCTCGTCTGCTTCAGCATTTGCTGAGGTCTGCTTCGTTGCTTTAGCGACACGCTTCTTCTCCTTCTCCAGCTCCTCCTGTAGTTCCTCAATCCGCTCTTCAAGCTTCGCCTTGGCCTTCTTCTCCTTAAGAAGATCTTTTCGCACATCCTCTACCTGCGTGTTCTCTTGTGCTGCCTCGAGTTCCTCTTCCGCCTTTTGACGTGCGCGCTTCTCTCTCGCCAGCTCCTTCCGCACCTCGTCAACATCGACATCCATTTGAGTTGCATTTGCAGCATCCTCTGCTCGGAGTCGCGCTCTCTTCTCCTTGGCAAGATCGCGCTTCAGCTGCTCAACCTGTTCTTCCTGTGCGATTTCGACCCCGGTGTTTCTTCGCTTTGCCATTGCGCGCTTTACGTCTCGCTTGGCATTCTCCAGTTCGCATTGCACATTGGTGAGCTGTCGTTGGAGGTCTAGCTTCTCAGTCATGAGTGTTTCGGTGCTTTCCGCTTGCTGTTTGAGGTGCTCCAGCTGCGGTCGCAAGAGTGACAATTCGCGCGTCAAAGCAAGCTTCTCGGTCAGGATGGTCTCGGAATCGGCAGCAGAAGTTGCAAGGGCCTTCTTCTCGGCCTCCAACGCGCCAAGTTCGTGCTCTCTCGATCGCAGTTGCATTTCCAGATCTGATAGTCGTGCTTCGGCGTCGTCGGCACGCGTCAAGTTCTCGTTCAAAATGCGCTCAAAGTGCTCGGATCGCGACTCTTCTTGGGCGAGCAGGTCTCTGAGCTCATCTATATCGTCTGCTTGAACATGCATTTCGAATCGTAATTTCCGTATGTCTTCGTCTTTGCTGATGATGTCGACTAGGTGTGTGCTGCGCTGATACTTTAGTTCCGCCGCAGCAGTGTTGAGTGAGAGTTCGTATATGGGCGCCATGTTGGCTGCTTGTGTGTGTAATGCAGGCATATAATGCGCTGTAAATCGTGTTCAATGCAGTCAGTCAATGTGGTTGTCGTGATGAAGTCTATGTTTGTTTACATCTGCACGTGGAGGGGAAGCAGCGCCAAGGCCGGTCTCTTGGCGCCCGCAGATCCCGCAGAGCCTCACCCTACATTTTTCCAAAGCCGAGATCTCGCCTTCTCGATTTCACGATTATGGATTCAAGATGGTCAGTCATTTTGGTACGAGGACCGTGATCGCATGCTAATCATATGGCCAGAAAATCAAAGCACTCACTCGCTCCACAAGTTCTGTCCAGACGCCGGGCAGCGATGTGGCTCGACAACCTCGCAACCTCGATCCCGCTCTGCATCCATTTGCGCAGCAGCGGGAGTATACGAGAGCACTCAATGCTACCAAGATGGAGCGCATGTTTGCGCAGCCATTCGTTGCTCAGCTAGGTCGAGGCCATGTAGACGGAGTGTATACCATGACCAAGGACCCAAAGTCTCTGGAACGATTCGCAAGTGGTAGCGGTGATGGAGTAGTGAAAGTCTGGGACTTGCCGACAAGAGATGAGATCTGGCAGACGCAGGCGCATGAAAATTTGATCAAGGGTACAAGTTGGACCAAGGATAGGAAACTGCTGAGCTGTGGCACTGATCGAACAGTCAAGATGTGGGATCCATACAACACAATTACTGGCGTGAAGGAGCCTGAGCAGAGTTGGCTGGGTGCGACATCATTTTCCGCGCTTTCAACGCATCGGCAAGAGTCTTCTTTTGCCGTTGCTGCGTCGTCCGAAATCCATGTCTATGACTATTCGCGAGGGCCACAGGAACCTTTGAAGCTCAGCTTGACAGGGTCTGTCGACACAATAAGTGCTCTCGCTTTCAACCAGTCGGAGACCTCTATCCTTGCATCATGTTCGAACGACCACTTTCTGCGATTCTGGGATCTGCGAACACAACAAGCGACGACCGGTGCAAGACTTACCTTGGCAGGCAATACTGTCTCGTGGAACCCCGTTGAGCCTATGAACATCGCTGTTGGAAGCGAAGACCACGATATTCACATCTTCGACATGCGAAATCTGAAGCGATCGCTCAACACTCTGAAAGACCACGTTGCAGCTGTGATGTGCGTGGATTGGTCACCAACCGGACAGGAGCTTGTCTCAGCTTCATACGATCGTACAGTTAGATTATGGAATGCCTGGAAGTCCGGACGCAGCAGAGACCCATACCACACAAAACGCATGCAACGTGTCTTCTCTTGTGTATGGACTGGCGACAACACTTACGTGCTCTCTGGTTCCGATGACGGCAATATTCGAATTTGGCGATCGAACGCTTCCGACCGGAGCGGTATCAAGTCGGCCAGAGAGAGGCAGAGCCTGGAATATAACAAGGCTCTGAAGGAGCGGTGGAAGCACATGCCAGAGATTAGGCGCATCGATCGACACAGGCATGTGCCTAAGGTTGTGAAGAAGGCGAACGAGATCAAGGGAGAAGAGCTCAAGTCGCTCAAGCGGAGGGAGGAGAATAGACGGAAGCACACGAGGGAAGGTCAGAAGAAGAGAAGAAGCGAACGAGAGAAGATGGTCATGGAAGTTGAGCAATAGATTTCCGCAGAGTTTACTGGCGGCATAGCGAAGGCGAAGGCGTTTTTGATGGCATTTCTCGGGCGTTTGGTGATCAAGATACCACGGGATGTGCGGCAGTTGTGGAGTTGTCTAAACACCTTATGAACAGCGACGAAGAAGCAATGTGGCGAGCTAGAACTGTACACTTCTTCAACGCTGACTAACTTTGACTTTCACTGATGCCTTTCTCTGTACGGAATAACCATCTGCGATTGACATACATATACAACTCCTATCTCCGTCTAGTCTCGAGATAGCCCGCTTTCCGAGATTGAACTCTCATCATTAGTTAGCACCCTTCTTCTTCTTCTTCTTCTTTTACTCCACCAGATCTACTTTTTATGTTGATTCCTAGTGGACTCCCTTTCGGTCTATCAATTCGTTTCGATGAAAGCATTTTTGCACCACGAAAGAGACATTGCTTGACACACCCATTTCAGCCTTTCTGAAGTTCCGCTTCTGCGAGCAATGGCTCTAGCAGGACGACCTCCAGCCGGCGAAAAAAGCTGCATATGTGACGGAATGCAACATGAGCCGCCAATCAAAGCTTGACCGGAGCATGCCAGGGGAGTACCTTGTGCGCCCCCAATCCACGCTTCCTGAGTCTTTCTTTGCTCGTCTTCGCGCTTGTTGAAAGGGACCAACTACTGTATTGCACTCGACGAGGGGACATTTCAAGACCTCATGGCCGGTACAAAAAGAGCGCTGCTGACAGGTTAGATGATCTCTCCCTTTCGCACACTGGACCTACTTAGTCTAATCGGGGACATAGGTATCACTGGCGAGATTGGTTCTGTGCTCTACGAATTCCTGCTGGGCAAGGGCTATGAAGTCCACGGAATTGTTCGAAATCCAGCCAGTGTGACCCAATACGTTTACCATAAAATCTTCCAAAGTATAGCTTCGCATCGAGAGCACATCAGCTGCGCTAATGCTGGGACTCGACAGACGCTATACTTCACACCGGGGATTTGCAAGATGCGGCCCGCCTCAAGGAGATCGTAGAGGAGGTGCAGCCGCACGAGATTTACAACCTGGCTGCAGAAACCCAGGTCGCTGCTTCGTGGCAGCAACCCATTGGAGTTATGGAAGCAAACTTTATGGGGCTCATACGCCTCCTTGATGCTATAGCTAGCACCAAACGTGCGAGCGAGATTCGCTTACTTCACGTGAGCTACAGACTACACGCATGGCATCGTATGTGTATGCCACTGACTGACTTTTGTAGGCAGGGTCTTCTGAGATGTATGGGCAGGTAGAGGTCCTGCCCATCAATGAATCAACTTCAATCGCGCCTAGAACACCTTACGCCACATCAAAAGCTGCAGGCTTCTGGATCATAAAGAACTACCGCACACATCTCGGCCTATTTGCTGCCAACGCCATACTGTTCAACCAAGAATGCCCGCGCAGAGGTATGTCTGATATGGCGTTCGAATTCTCAGAGTACTGACCCGTGACGGGAAGGCACTGCTTTCTCGACCTACCAGATGACCTTGGGGGCCAGCCAAGTGGTACTTGGAAAGAGAAGCCACATTGAGGTAGCGAATTTGGAGCTTACACGTGACTGGGGTCATGCTGAAGACTGCGTGGAATGTCTGTGGCTAATTCTGCAAGCCGAAGAGGCGGACGACTACATCATTTCCTCCGGCACAGGGCATACCGTCCGTCAGTTCTTGGAGGCATCATTCGCTGCCCTGGATCACAAGATCACGTAAGTACGGCTCACCAGTGACTTTCATTGTCAGAATATCTGATTGTATTCCAGCTGGTCTGGGCAAGGCGTTGATGAAGTTGGGCGATCGTCGAAGACGGGTGAAGTTGTAGTTCGAATTGACCCCCATGGATACGCCAACCGCTCACAGTCTAACAATCAGGTTGGAGATTCAAGCAAGGCTAGACGAGTGCTTGGCTGGAGAGCGAACAAGACATTCCAGGTATAAATGTTCGCCTGGATACGTCGCAAGTTTCTGCTAATCAGCTCGCAGGACACTGTAACAGAAATGACACTCGCTGCTTGTGAACGCGAGAAGGTAAAACTCTGATCACCTCAATAGAAGACGCTGTTATGCCACAATCTTCCGTCGACGCTGTGCAGTTGAGCGCGCGTGCCTCTTGAAGAGCTTGCTCAACTCCTGCGCCGTGCATCGGTTCGACGGCGATGTCTTTCTACACCTTGCGATGAGATTTTCATACCAATCCGGCACGCCACGTGGAGAAGGTGGCAGATCGATGGGATCGGAGTGTTCTTCTGTGCACTTGTTGTCTTCTAGTGCTACAGACATGAATCGGCAGTTGGCATTTCGGCAAAACAGCGTTTTCCACCAAGGTTTCCTGCCTCTGATGCGAGTGTCTATAGCGACACCCTCGGGTAAGCTGACTTGAGCGATCAACCACAAGACCAGACCCAACGCAAACACGTCCTGCGCAGCCGTCATATGGGAATCGGCCAGATCGGAACGACCACGAAATTCGGGTGCCAGGCAGCCGCATTTTGTCAGTGGTATTTGGTGTGCGATGTGCAGAAGGCTCGCCGTATTGTCATCGTCTACGGCAATCTCATTGACATCTAGCGTCCCGATAACGATGTCTTTTGCATGAGCATTTCGAACGCCGTTGATAATCTGATACGCCCAAAGCTCACGACAGGCCCACGAGACTTTGTGAGCCGGCTTGGCCGCATTTCCAAGCGCAGCAGTCAGATCCAAATCTTCGTACGCACGGATATAGCCTTTGAGCCTTTGCCTTGAGTAGTCATCTACCTCGAGGCCCACGAATTCGACGATGCCCGGCTGACCACGAAGCAGGATCAGGGCCTTGAGCTCGTATTTGAAAGGCTCGAGGTGGAATGGAGCAATGGGTAATGCCTTCTTGATGCATTTCTTTCCATCGATGCGGACGAGGGTTGTGAAGCCAGAGACGGTTTCCAAGACGACGACCTCTTCCTCCGATATCCGACGAGGCTGGAGATGCTTGACATTCAGTAGCTCCCTTGCTGAGCGCAGCGAATCGTGGGAGTCATCTTCGTAGGGTCGATCATCGCTGCGACTCAACTCGACTTCTTCATTTGAAGTTACAGAATCGCTTCTTCTGCTCAGCCTCAGGTTTACAACGTCTTCTATGCGGCTTGTTTCGTCCGAGAGGAATGTGGCAATGGCTTCTGGTTGACAGGGCAGGTGAGAGTGAACAGGCGACTTCCAAATGTAACGAGGCTTCCAAGGTGAGGATGAGCTGCAATCCGGCTCTTGCTGCTCATCGGCCTCGGTGATTCGGATCATTTTCCAGCAGTGCCGTGTTTCGCGCCACCAGACATGCCATTCGCTGACTTCGACATCATTGCCGAAGATCTTTCTCGTGCTGAGAAAATGTGCTGCCAGAAATTGCGGAACCTTGGATTTTTGGGTATACTGCTCCGGGAACCAGGAAGAAGAGCGTTCAAAGTCGTTGTTTAGTCGGCATACCGAGGCTTTTAGCTGTTCACTAAGCGCATCAGAGATGAGATCATACGTGCTTGTGGATGCGCTTGAGCTTGTACTCCATGCCCCATCACTATCATCCGGCGACTTCGATATCGTGAAAGCTTCTAGGATGGCGGATCTAGACGGTGGTCTTCGCTTCGGTAGCTGCTGTTGCGCGACAGTCTGGTGTCTAGCAACGGATCTGGACATTGAAGGTAGCTTGCAGATAGCCCGAGCGTTGGGCTTTATTGGCACCTTGCTGGGCGACCGGTCTGAGCGCTGCTTGAAGTACTCGGCACACGCAACAAGCTGGCTGAGCTGTTTCTCGATCCGGTCGACATCGTTCTTGAGTTGTATGGCTTTTACCTCACCGACCACTGTATCGAGACCATCTCTGATCGATGTCACTACGTCCGCTGCCTCCGACGATATAGCGGTCCTTATGCCCTCAGACAAGAGGTCAATCTGCTTGGCCACTTCTGCCACCTCAGCCCGAACATTTCTTGTGCTGACATCAATGGTCTCGAGCGACGCCGTAGTGGCATGGAGGATAATGCTGTGGGCGTCGTCAACCAAGTCTACTCCCGCCACGATCGTATCTCACTTACGAGTCGCGAAAATAGAGCTGAGCTCGAAGTTTCTCGTTCGCCGCCGCTAGGTCCTCTGTCAAACATCGGATCTTGTTCAGCCGCTTGACTACTCCTCCTTTTCTGACTTTGCTCGGCAGATTCTCCTCCACAGGCTGTGTGTGGACTTTGCTCAGTAAGTCCTGGGCTTCACGCGCCTTTCCTTCGGCGTATTCAAGCGCATCATTGAGCGCGGCAACATCAAAACGTAGAGGCCGAGTGCTGAGCACTTCGCTATCGTCGAGCAGGCTGTGAACTTCTGCTACTACACTTTCGAGGGCATCGAGCTCGTTCACGAGCGGAACAAGCTCTTTGGGCGCATTTGAGGCAGCTCGACAGATCGAATAGGTGCTTTTCGCTGCTTTGATTAGGCTGAGGACGCCCACGGTAATGGAGAAGGGGTCCGCCATACTGCTGGAATTTTCTTGCAGGATGTAATAGCATACTCTACGGCTCACATGCACGGTAGGGATCGTCTTCAAATAGCAAGGCAGCAGGAGGCTGCTAGCCCGACCCTTGCTTCGATGCTTCTCGTCCAATACATCTGGAACATGTACATAATCCTGTCATTCTCTGGATGCTTCTCGCCCACGGTTCGCATGAAGGCAGACTGACTGCCACAACACAATAGAGACCTTGAGAAATGGCTAGGTCATGCCCGGTCTTTTAGCTTGGCGCTAGTCCGTAGCCGTTAAGTAAAGGATTACTAGTGGCGTTATTTCGAGACCTTAAGAAGCTAGTAGGTAGCATGTAATCGTAATAGGCATAGTGTAGCTAAGGAACCCTATTTAGCCCTTATTTGTTAATGTCGAGCGAGCGACGTTGGAATAAGCGACATTACGACGGACAATACTATCCTGGCGACGTAGTAGGGTAGAGAGGGATTGAGACAGTTAGAGTATTGGATAGTATTAATCAAATTCCATTGAATTTGAAAAAAATCATCGGAAAATCTAGAAAATCTAGACCTCGTTAATCGCGACCGAGAGGAATCAGAGGATTAACGACGTTTGAAGGTAGAGCCTAGAGGGTAACCGCGTCGATCGCGTTGGTCCTACTAGGTAGGATTAAGCCGATTAGAAAAAACCATTCCGTAACGTGGCCTAAATCGACACCTCGAACGATACTAGACTAGACATAGTGCATTATTACCCCGCGGCCTATAGTTTGTTTGCAATTTACTAACAACCTTTAGGAGTACGGTACTACGGTAGTTCTACGGGTTAGCGCGACATTCTGCATACGATGGTATACGCTGAGTAAGCGACAATCATAAATTGCCTAAAACCTATTAGTACACGAGTTTTGTCCTCTCGGCTCTAGAAGAGCGCGATTGCGGCGATTCTATCTAGCGCTATACTTACCGCTCTATATCTTCTAAAATATATCTTAATCGAATCGCTAGATCCTAGCGAGTAAATATATATAAATATTAACATATCTATGCCTCGTTCCTAGCAAATATCGAGGTCGTCTATTAGTACTAGGATAACGAAGGCTAAGATTGCGACCGGAGGTCCTAATCGCGATTCCCTTAAAGACTACTACCTCTATATTATAACGAATACTTACCTAGATGTTCTAAAACTCCCCCTACGTCTAGATTAAATAGAAATACGACGGGTTATCGATTTTTTCTCTATTAAAATAGGCTATAGGCAATTATGCCTAGGACTACGCTACCCGATAGAGAGAGTGTTACAAGTCCTCGACTAACAGGTTTTAGGCAACTTATAGTAAGCCGTAGAATCGCGCTTTCCTAAGGTTACTCTCTAGCAGACTGCTTCGTGCTTAGCGATGACAATCTGGACAGACATCCAAATTAGCCACATTGCCCCTCCTTCGCGGTAGTCCGCATGCATGACATTGCATATTTTGCTAGGATATTGGTACTGCCTCCAGGCTCCTAGTCTCTAGCGTAATGGAAGCCCTACAAGGATATTATGAAGCTCTGCATGAATTGATTTAGACAGTGCCTACGAAATGCTTCAATTCACAAAACAACAAGGCATTCCTTGCCGGATTCCGATGGCTAGAGCTGCTAATACATACATATGTTGATCCAATCAAATGTTGCTGCGCGGTTGGTCAGCTTCCTTCGTTCGGGGGCTCGTTTCTCCATCTTAGGGTACATACATCCCACACGACTACCGATCTTGGAAGCCATTTTAGAACTACTCTGACATGGAAGTCAAGGCCAGAAGCAATATGCTCAAAATGCAATCTGGGAATGTAGCTAAGTGGGCAAGTTTCGTTCAAGAGCAGGATGATTTTCTGCCCAATGTTATCCCGGGAGCCTCAACGTAGTCTACGTTACATAGTGCGTAGTTTAGCTATTTAGCTGTTTAGCTGTTTTAGCTATTTAAGTAGTCGGCTATGTATATAAAATAGGCTAATTCTAGGCTACTTTTTAGCGTAAACATCCTAGTTTTCTAAGTACTTCTCGGTCGTATAGAACTAGACTATTTTCTAAATCCGTGCGACTATCTATATGTCTATGATAGCCTCTTAACCTCCGAGACCTTAGACACGTAACTAAGAAATAAGGCTTCTTAGTAAGAACGACGTTAATATCTATTAATAAATAATATAAAATAGCGAGACAGAGGTAGGTAGGAGGTAGAAATAATCCTTATTCGATAGCTAAACCACACATATAGCCGAATAGCTAAATAGCCAAACTACACACACGCCCGAGGTGTGACGTACGCTACGACTAGGCCGCCGCCTTATGACCCGACAACCGGTGAAGCAGGGCGTGGATACGTACATATACTTGCAAGGGTTTGGGCATGTTCAATGTTGCTCTTGCATAGTCTTCGCACCCACCCACTGGAGTAGTTCTAGATCGCCTGCACTTCAAGCGATCCGAAGACATTTACAGTAGATCTATGATCTATCCAGCCATGCCGACGCCATTTGCAAGATATCGAGAGCTCTCCGCAATTGTATTTGATCTGAATATCCTCGGAAAGACCTCGCCACGACAGAAACGACGCAGTGCGCGACATGCCTTCCTCGAACGAGATCTTAAAAAGCTCGCAATACGCCCATCAGCAGTATGTGCAAATCGATACCCCTAGCACTGTACAAGACCAAAGAAGATCATTGATAGCAGCGCACAAAGTCACTGAGATTCTCCATCGACGACTAGACGCTAGTATCAGATGGGCGTTTCGAGGGTACATTGCATACAGATGCATCGTTCCTAACGACATCTATTCGAGATATACAGATGTAAGTTTAATTTTTATTTCCATGGCTTCGCCAAGCAACCTCGCCTGACAGGAGAAAGGACCTTGATATCATAGTAGACAGCAAGGAATTCGGTGTTCTCGACACCATTGAGCGCGTACTGCTCGATGATGCGCCGGAGCAGTTCACAATCGCAAAGACCCCGTCCAAACTGTCGAAAGTGCACTACAAGAGCGTTGACGGCACGCTCGTGCGATTAGACATCTACAACACAGCCATGCGTAATACTGGAGGCGGGCATTACCATGGCCTCGAGATCTTGAATTTGATGCAGCCGCAACAGTTCGTAGACGTCCCGGCATTCATGTGTCCCTGCTTCAACATCAACGCGCTCGTGGACATCAAACTTGTCGCATATCTAGACACGAAGAGCTCGAAGCATCTGGACGATGCATTCTTTGCCATGTGGTGTGTGCCCATGGCACAGAACAAAAGCCTTCCATGGTACTCGTCACAATGCCAAGAAGGTATTACTTTGATGACCGCGATCATGCGACAACGTGCTGCTGTATACCCGGAAGAGGGAAAAGAGTCGTCCTGGTCTCCAACGTTTATTGTCAACATGGATATCTTGAGCGATGCGGAGAAGAATGTGCCAGGGCAATAATTGTTTGATTTAGTGATCTTCATTACGAACGGTGCCTTCTAGTACTAAAGTGACCGCCGCATAATTTTCAATTGCCCGGACTAAAGAACGGACGTTCACCAATCCCGCAGACGCGCACGCCCACCCGTGGCCCGACATGATCGTAGGTGGCCGTGTGAAAGACGCTGCGATTGTCCCAGATCGCAACTGCATTGGCACTCCAACGAAAGCGCACCTGAATCGGAAGTCAGCCAAATCGATTCGCAGCTGGCACCATCATGGCACTGCGATGTACGAACCTGAAGGTCGTGATTCTCCACTAGAGTTTTCCGCACCTTCTCTAGGATCCAATCGCTCTCAGCCTCGGTGACCCCGTTCACGTGCGAAACATGTTGGCCAAATCCGTAGATAGAGTTCCGACCAGTAACTGGGTTCGTGCGAATCATAGGATGCACAGCTTCGTAAGTTGATGTTGTGTTCTCGGGAGACCCTCGCGGACCTTGGAATAGCCTGAAGCCATTAGTCTTGGCTGTTGTCTGATACAAAGGCTGAGCGAATGTGACTGTGAGGGACTCAAAAAACTTCTGGACGGGAGGTGAGAGACGTTGATACATCTCATAACCAGAAGCCCACAAAGTGTCGCCTGCTCCAACATCAATGTTAGTGCTGCAGAGATCAGACGTCCGGATGTGGAATTTGCTTGCCTCCTACTTCCGGCGTCTCAATGACCTTGAGTGCACAGTAGTCAGATGGTATCACCTGGTCCTGTTAGTGCCCTGTATACATCAGAAGTGAAGTTCTGAGCACCTCGAATGACGAGTCATTGTGCCAGAATCGCACAGCTGAAGGCTTTGTCGTAGCTCTACCCGGCTTGGGCGCAAACCTTTCATTGTATCGCTTGAAGCCATGTTGAACCGAGATGACCGATACTTCGTTGTCGTCTCGGCCTTCTTTCAACTCCTTGTTCTCGGCCATCTCGCTGTTCATCCTGCATGTCTGTCAGCGCTCAGCTTTTGACCATTTGAGGAGGAGGAACAGACATAGGATGTATGTGCAAGCGCGAGCTCTCCGGTTTGCCTGTTAGCTCTCCCAGTCTTTGAATGAGGACCTTCTGCTGGTAGAGTGTCAAGCTCTGGTCACGAAAGAATACCACTCCGCGTTCAGAAACTATACACGGTCAGATCGGGAAGACCCACAGCCTAGGGTTAGACCACACTTGTATGCGCCAGGTCGAGCAGAAGTTCGTTTGAGTCCACGATGTCTGCCAGCTGAACATTTTTGTATTCTCTGCCTATACAGCTTGTGAGATCAAAGTGCGGATATTTCGTACTGAACTGTCCTGTCGCTGGCAGTACAAAAGGGCAGGACCTTTTTCTGGAAGCAATATCGTAATTTTGACAGTCCATTTTGCTGCTGTTCAAGCTGCGTCCCCAGCTCTTCTGGAATCAACCAAATCTTGCACAGGACATCGACTAGATATAGGAGATCGGCATGCTCGCGAAAGACCGACGTATCTACCTTGGCGGAAAGTGGCTCGCTTCGGTGTTGTGCATGTACTTACGCCCCGGGGGGACAGTCGCTGGCAAGGTTGATGCACACATGTAAGCAAGCTGGACTGTGTGATTGCACAGCTACCCGAGACGAAGTAGCTTGAACCGTCTCTGTTCTGCATGCCTTCTGGAAGATCAACAGATCGGGGCAACGGGGCTCAGCCGGTTAGGTGGGAATCTCTAGGTCCTCGCGAGACTGTGCTGTCGATTACTAGTGTTCAAATGTGTATACAAGGCTTATTATTGTCACAAGCGACGTACTGATCATCGGAAGATGAAGTGGACGAACAAGTGCCAAGGGAGAATGATCCCTGCCCCGGGAGCCTAAACGTAGCTTACGACACAGGGTGCGTGTTTTACGTATTTTGGCCGTTTAGCCATATATGTGCTTTAGCTAAGTAAGCTAATTCTTCCCTATTTTTTAGTATAAATAAGCTAGAATTTAAGTACTTCTCGGTCGTATATGCTATTTTCTAGATCTATACGAGTGTCTATATGTCTAAGGTAGCTACTAGAATAGCCTTTAAATTATCGAGGCTCTTAGTACGTACCTAGCTCTTAGTAACAACGACGACTATATCTACTACTAAATAATACAAAGTAGCGAGATAGAGGTAAGAAGGAGGTAGAAATGATCCTTATTCTAGGGTAGAGATACTATAAATCACATACTCGGCTAAATAGCCAAATAGCTAAAGCATATACTCGAGCGAGGTGTGACGTACGCTACGATTAGGCCACCGCCCTGCCGAGGTTGAAACCGCACGTCAAGTTCGTCAACACACTCTTCTCTTTGCAGCTTATACACCTTTCGTGGCACATGTAATTGCAATCACACTCCGTACTTGATGTTGTCTCTCATGTGGACGATCTCTTGGCCTATCGATATGTATTCACCTCGAGATGCTGGCACGGGCCAGCGAGTGTGGGGGTCACATCTTGCAAGCATACCCTGCATCGCGAGGCTTATACCGGAAGGGTAACATGAAGGAATCCTTCGTACCACCTCACTTCCTCATGTCATGATATTGAGAGACAAAGTCACTGCCCGTCTCCTCTTCAAGGCCTTCACGCTTCCATCATGGTCTCAAACAGGCCATTCACCGTAGGCAATCAGCCGCCATGGACCGCACTTGCCATACAAGAAGACATGAAGCCTTCCCTAGAGACAAACATCTCGGAAGTCGACAAGATCACAAGAGCCCAAGAACTCAAAGATTTCATCGTTGAAATAGCAGTGGATATCGGCGAGCTCGAGCAATTCTACAATGTTAGTCTGTCTGCTACTAGAGTGCAACGTCTCGGCGAATATGTGTCTCAGCATGCAAATACTTTGGTTACTCGTTTCGCTCCCATCGATGGCTTGACTCAGGACGCCAAGGTGGACTGGCTACTTATCCATGCCTGGATTGGTAACAAGCTTCGCACTCTCAGGACAGAATGGACTCAGCTGAACGACTTGAAGCCACTGCTCGGAGACTGGGTGCCAGGACTGGTTGATTTGTGCGAACGCAGGCAGAAGGTCATACCCACTGAAGGCAAGTATGCTGGACAGGTATTATCAGATGCCATCAAAGCCGTGGATACTCTCTCAGCAGAGATCCAAAGTGGCAAATTCAAGATGGAAGACAACCGCTTTGGCGCATATCGTGCTGCGCTTCAGCTAGAAGATTTGGAGAAAAATCTCACAGAATGGTACGGATTCTATTCAGGGTATGATCCACTGTTCACATGGTGGACTTCGAAACCTTGGCACGACTTTTCGCAAAAGCTAGTCTCCTTCATCGCTGTTATACGACAGTACCTGGTGGGCATCAAGCCTGGCGATGAGGACGCTATCGTCGGCCAGCCAATCAGCAAGGAAGGCATTGACGCAGAGCTGTTGACAGAATTCGTCGCATATTCGCCGGAGGAAATTATACAAATTGGCGAGAAGCAATACAAGTGGTGTGAGAAGGAAGCTATCAAAGCTTCGCGAGAGATGGGCTTTGGCGATGATTGGCGCAAAGCCCAGGAGAAGGTCAAGAACATGTACGTTGAGCCTGGTCAGCAGACGAACATGGTTCACGAACTCGCTCAAGAGGCCGTCGATTATGTGGAAAAGTACGACATGGTCACACTACCAGAAATCGCCAAAGAGTGTTGGAGGACGTTCATGATGACTCCTGAGCGACAGAAGGTCAATCCCTTCTTCCTAGGCGGCAACGAGATCATCGTGTCTTATCCAACGGACACCATGTCCCACGAGGACAAGCTCATGGTCATGCGAGGGAACAACAGACCATTCTCAAGATCCACCGTGTTCCACGAGCTACTCCCAGGACACCATCTTCAGTACCACTACATGGCTCGTAGCAAGCAGCATCGAAATATGTTCCAAACACCTTTCTGGATCGAAGGATGGTCATTCTATTGGGAGCTGATTCTCTGGGACCATGGCTTTCCAGGAACACCGGAAAATCGTCTCGGCATGCTATTCTGGCATATGCATCGCTGTGCGCGAATCGTCTTCTCTCTCAACTTCCATCTCGGCAAGTGGACACCTCAGCAATGCATCGACTATCTGGTCGAAAAAGTGGGTCACGAACGAGCGACTGCCGAAGGTGAGGTCAGACGGTCATTCAACGGAGACTATGGTGCTCTATACCAAGCTGGTTATATGCTCGGGGCGCTGCAGCTCTACGCTTTGCGGAAAGAGTTTCTAGACACGGGCAAGATGATGGAAAAGGAGTTTCATGATCGTGTTATGAAAGAAAACAATATGCCGATTGAACTCCTGCGAGCGCTGTTGAAGGGCGAAAAGCTAGAAGCCGGTCAGAGGCCTAGCTGGAAGTTCTATGACTTGTGACTGTACTACGTCCGTGCGTGCTCGGGCTGGACATGTGAATTTCGGTGCACTTAATCTAATCATCTAAGACTTAACCGTCAACAACAACAACCTTGACATTAATCTAAATCCACCATCCAGCACGATCCCAACATGCACGACACGACATGTGCTAGCACTATACGACAACAACGAGTCTTCTACTAGAGCCTATCCGTCAAGTCTACAAGTCCAAATTTTTATCGCTTCGCATAAAATCCAAATCCCTCACCGCCAAATCAGACGCATTCCCGAGCGCCCTTCCCTTGGCAGTAGCTGCCGAGAACAGAGAATTCTCATCCAGGCAGCTTAGAGAAGATGAATACAAATCTACTCTAAAAAACACACACACAACCGTATTCCCTAGACTCATCCAGGGACCCGCTAGAATACCCCTAAGTAGTGGCACCACAACGACCTAATCTCATAATTGACAATCCAGAATGCAGGGCTCCGGCCTTTTTTCTTTTCTAACAGGTTCTCCGAATTCCACTGCGACCAGTGCATTCATTCCTGAAAGCATTCGATATTGAGCACGCACATGCAAGTGCGAGGAGCAGTCGAGCTCGAGCGCCCTAGCATCCGAGCCGCGATTAGGAAGCGCTTCATAATATTACTATGTAGCTCGACTTGAGGTAGGTAGGAATATGCGAATAGCACGAACGCCGCTTATCAATAATAGATAGAACGGTAGGGGACTACAGAAGTGAATTGAGGGTGAAAGAGAAGACGGGGTGGGGGCAAAACTAGATAGGCTGCATGCACATTGCATAGCGAGGGCACACACAG